>MU225455.1:897807-965089 GCA_018584345.1 Thuja plicata | reverse complement strand
AACAATTGGTATCAGAGCTCTGGTCCTCTGAAAGAAAGTTTAACCACTTGAGGAGATCATGGACTCAACAGAAGAAAAACATTTGAAAAAGAATCTTGAAGCAGCTCTTGAAGATCTTGACAGATCTGAAAAAGAAAATGAAGAACTTAGACTGAAAGTTGATGGCTCACAAATGCTTATCAATAAATTAAGAAAATATTTGAAAGATTGTTCTACAAGTGATTTAGGGAAAATGGTCAAAAATCTAAATGAAGAGAACATGTCTCTGAAAGATAAAATTGAAAATCTAGATGAACAACTAACTGACAGTCAAATTGCTATTGAAGAAAGGATCAAACAAAGAAAACAAATAGAAGATGAACTTTTGCAAGCAAACATGAAAGTCTTGGAATTGGAGAACATAAAGAAGAAGATGGAATCTGAATTAACAGAAGCAAAAGATAAGATTGACAACCTCCACACAAGTTCTGATTCACTTCAATCCAAGCACAATGCACAAAATTAAAAAGGCAACACTACTGGTCTTGGATACAGTGTAGCACAAATTGAAATCAATTCATTAGAAGAAAGAAAGAAAGCACATGAAGCATCTTTAGAAGCAAAGAAAGTTGAAAATATTGCAGAGATTAAAATAGATCCACCTAAAGGAGAAATCAAGCAAGTTAATAGAACTTTTTATGCATGTAATAAACATGGTCATTTGGCAAGAGATTGTAAAGAGGTAAGACCTTTCAATGGTTATTATTACTGCTATAATAAGTTTGGTCACAGGGTTATACATTGCAGAAAAAATCAAAGAAATCAGTCACAGCAGAATCAGAGAAGAATGAATCAAAACAATTAGAGAAATCATCCTCAAAGAAATGTGCAGAACATTACATGTTAGATATGTAACTACAATGGACACACAACAAAGGAGTGAAGCATGATGAACAAGAACTTCAGACCTCCTATCATTTGTCACACATGTGGAAAGGATGGACACATCTCAAGGTTCTGTAGATCCAGAACTCAAAAACTAGAGGATCCTAAGAAATCACTATTTGAAGAAGAAGGAGAAGTCAAGTTTGTGCAAGCTAAAGAAGATTCAAGCAAAATTTGGGTTGAAGTAAAGAAGGAAAATGATGTTGACAAAGTAGTTGATGCATCCATAGTGGATGCATCCTCTATTTCTGGTTGACTAGACCTTCTTGGTCTTAGGGGGAGCTATTCTAGCTTGGAACCCTTGTGTGGCTGGTATACTCACCTTTGAGTATGCGCCTATGAAATTATGTTTATGATCATAGTTGAATGCAGTATGCATGCATGCACTATCTATAATACACTCTGAACGAAGTTTGAGATTCTCTGTGAAGACTGCATATAGTTGCAAACATTAAATGCAGTAACTTTTATAAAAAGATGTAAGTGTTCGATCATCCTCACATTTTCATTTGAGATCACAAAATTTGGAGAGCACAGGAGAACTGAGCATCAAAGCATGGAATCATAATATATTTGGTGGTTAAGAAGCATGGTTAAGAAGTTGGAACGGAACCCTAGTAGTCACGCCATTTTAAATTTTCATGAAACCCTATTTAATCAATCATCAAGTAAGTATGGTGACTCTAGTTGTGTTTGACACTGCAGAGAGGAAGAGATTTGTATTTAAGAGGCATCCATTTAAATCCATACTAGATGATGTGGAAGGAGCTTTCTCCAAAACTCTGTTAGGTGTCATTCACGTAGAAGACATTCGTGCATACATTTATTGTAAAAAGGAAATAATTGGAGATAATAGCATAGCCACTCTCATGGCTTTGATGATGAAACCATACTATTCATTCAAGGATGAATACGTGCACCTCACAGACAACCCTATCTTCGAGTATTCAAATGTGCACGAATTCTACAAACCAGAATGGGTTAAAATCTTGCTGAGCAGGATTCATGATGATCTTTTCTAGATTGGAAAAGTCCCCATCTATATTACTGCAGACCTAATCCATGAATTAACTAGACTTCCAAAGACTGGACCAGTTCTACCTACTAGCAATGATGTCAAGAAACAGGTTGAGAAAACATGCCTATCCAGAAGTGACAGGGGCGGTATGACATTTGATCCTATCAAGGAAGATGACATAAAGCTTCTAACTATGATCCTTGGTTACAAGTTCCAGCATGCAAGCAGATTAAACAGTGTGTCAGCAGCCACAGTTCTAGCAGCTATAAGGATGGTGAAGGATAACACTTAGTTCAATCTATGTGAGATATTGCATGGTCAATTGATGGACAACATTCAATTTATCAAGCATGACAAGAACAAGACATTCAAGTTTGGGTCTCTGGTCATCTACTTGTACTTCCACATTGTTGGTAAGGTTGCTAATCTTTACCTAGATAGAAGCAAACCTACAATGTCTCAAATTTCACTAAAAGACACATTAGAGAGTAGTGCAAAGGATGCTATGGACATGGACATCAAATCTTTCAGGATCAAGATGCAGAGGAGGTTCAGGATACCTGAGAAGATTTTTGAAAAGTATAAGGCAACCATAGGCTTCATGGTAGAAACTGACTGCACTTGCATGGAGGCAGTTGAGCCCAGAACTAAATGGATTCATCCACTTGGGTATGAAGTGGAGGAACATGTACTGGAAGGATATGCACAGGTCCTTTTATCTGCGCCCAAAGATCCCAATGAGCCCAGATGGGGCACTTATAGAGAGAAGACTAATGCAGTTGATTCTATACTATACAGTGCTGATAACAAAAGAAAAGCATCTAAGATTACATCTAGCACTCTAAAATTTCATGCAGTCACTCAAGATCTTGACAAAGCTAGAGAATCCAAGATAGCCAAAGAACTTGAGAAGACTGATGACATCCAAAAGAAGAAGAAACTAGAGAGCACCTCTGCGCCCTCTACCACCATTGACCTAGACTCATCTCCACCTTCTATACTAAGAAAGAAGTCTAGAGGAAGGAAGAAAGCACCCACAAATCACCCATCCTCAAGGAACACACGAAGAACAACAAGGAACACTCAAGCTCCTCCTGGGGTAGGATTCAGACCTAGTCTAAATGTCTTGAAGAAAAGGATTGTTAATGAAGGGTGACTAGACACACTTGCTAAGGTCTATGACAAGTATCAAGAGATAGATAAAATTAAGATACATTCTATGATCATCTCTCACATGATTAAGTTTAAGAAGTCAGTTCTTGAACTCAAAATAGTGATACCTGATAAGTTATGGAACTTACTGGAAATAATGAAGAGACATGCAATTGAGGAAGACATGAGGATAAGAGAAGAAACATTGGATAATCTTCTCCCTGTATGCTCACATGATGAGAAGGCAATTCTATTAGATTTGGTGAAGCCTCATCTCATAACCAAGACAAGGACTCTACAGATTATGAACAAAGAGTATGAGTAGATAGGAAAAGAAACTGAAAATGTATTTGTACAAGTGTTTGTGGATAGACACATGTATCCATCAACGACGCCTACAACAAAGGTAACTCCAACTCCTCCCAAACAAGTTACAGAACTAGTGATTCAGAGAACACCTATGACAGGTCCATAGGTTTCAGCACCCTCAGTGACAATAACTTCTGATGGAGCAAAAGACTCATAAGATACTATAGTGGTTGATAATATCAAGATATCGATGACAACATCTGACAAAGACATGGACAAAGTTGATAAAGCATTTGTAAGCACTGAAGAGATGTGCACTGATGATACATCTGAACAACAAGATGAAGTTCCCTCCAATGATCCAATAGAATTGAATGAAGAAAAAGATACTCCAGATAATGAGACACCAATTAAGGAGAAAATAGTAAAGAGTGAATGCATGGATACCAGTCAAAATACTATATTCACTCCATCCACTGTACCATCTACTTCATTGTTTTCAAGGTTAACTCATGATTCAGCAAGTCTAGATGTGTGGCGAGAAGAGGACTTAATAAAGATCAGCGTGCTAGATATTGAAAAGGCCAAAGAAAAATAGGTTATGAGGAACCCTCTTTTCTTGGAGTCAGTTAACATTCTGAATGATTTAGTGCCTACAGACAAGAAAGTATCCAAGATTCAATCAGTTGAAGATGTTGACAACATTCTAACAAGCTTCAAAGCACACTTTACAGACCTAGTAGACTCTGCTACTATAATTATAGAAGATGAATATAAAAGGAGAGATTGAATGAATTGGTAAAGAATTTTACCTTAGACTTAAAATCTTTAAATATTGGGCAATCCATATTGAAAGAATTGGCAGCAAAAGATAAGAAAGTCATAGCAAACTGCATGGACAGAGTAAAGTTCACCTCTGAACATATCAAAAAGATAGAAGAGGCAGAGATCATGGTGGGCACTATCAAAAAATCAGTTGAGACATCTACCTAGGACATGAACATATGTAACAATGTCTATCAAGGTCAGTTGGAAAAAATTGAAAAGGCTAAGTTGGAGATCAGTAAGATAAGAGTCAGACAAACTCAGTTGAGAAATGCACTTGCGCCCTCTCTAGAAGTTCTAAATGAGAACATCAAACAGATTGATACCACCATTGTGACATATGATCAAGATCCCTGCATGGATTTGATGAGGATGGAGAAGCTGACATATGCCTTATGCGCGCATCTTCAGACAGTTGATGCAATGAAGGTATTCTGGCAGAAAGAGATCCAATCTCTCTAGATTGTGTATCCAGATGTCTACATGGAATAAGTATCTAGAGACTTACAATTTTGTACACCTTTGTCATTAATGTCAAAGGGGGAGTAGTGCATATAGAGAATGTGTATATATGGGGAGAAATATATATATATGTTAAGAGATGCAATGATATACAGTTATTTTGTGTATTAAGTCATTTTGAGAAACTTGGCCACATTCCTTTGTTGCCATAAATGACAAAGGGGGAGATTGTTGTCAAGTTGACTTCCTAAGGATGCATGACTCATTTTGTGTTGTCATCATGGCAACAAAGTCATACTAAGTTTCTATCAAAGATAACTTAGAAGATAAAATGACTAAGTATGGAAAACAGGACAGACAGAGATATACAGCGACCAACACATCAGCACACGTGCAAGAGACTGAATCAGAGTATGTGCGTTCAGATATATGTTCTATGTAATGTCTACATACTAAGTCCAGACATGCATGGTACAGCATGATATTACAGAGAAGTTACAGATAGATCAGTACACCAGTAGTCCAGAAGACAGAGCATGAAAGCCGACTAGTGTTTTGATCAGCATGAATTATTTTGTTGTGTAATGGCCAAGCACCTTTGATTATATGTTTTTAATAATATCTTTAGTATTTTTGTAAACATGCTTAAGCCGAATTTCTTGAAAGCGTTGTGCATTATGTTTTTAGGGCTGACTATAGTCTTTTTTTGAGTTGCATCTATTCAGGTATGAACATATAAGTATGTAATGTAAAGTTATGTTACAAGTGTCGAATAATATGCATGAGAAAGATATAGAAGAGTAGTATGATGAATTCAATATGAGATAAAGCTCTTTAAGAGAGTAAGAGCATCAGTGCATACACAGAACTGATCAGATAGCAATGTCATCATAGCAGTTCACATTTGATATAGTGTATATCAACTATCAGAAGGTTGTAGCCTTCATCTTATTGGGCAGTGAGCCATATACCTTTAACAAGGTTTTTTGATAGACTCCTAACAGGGCCTAAGACTCCTAAAAGGGTCATTTTACTTGGATTGTAAAGACTGCTCCTAATAGGGCAAAGGAACTTTAACAGGTTCAATATACTAGCGCAATATTTGTGGGTACTAATTCCCACCAGGGTTTTCCTCTGATCAAGGTTTCCCCGTAAACATATCATGTGTTATGTGTTCTTGTATTAAGCTTCATTGGATGTATGTTTGATTTGTGTTTAAGTTGCTTAAATATAATAAATAGACAAACACTGATTCACCCCCCCCCCTCTCTCAGTGTTTCTAACAGAGAAATGGTATTCAATACTTTCTCAAGTTGAATTTTCATATAATGACACAGTCAATAGAAGCACCAACAAGTCACATTTTCATATTGTTTATGGGATGAATCCAAGGGGAGTGCTTGAATTAAGACAACTTCCTAATATCGAACCAATTAGTGTAGATGGAGAAGGCTTTTCTACAACTATGAAAGAGGTTCATGATCAAGTGAAGCCTCACCTACAAAAGACCACACAAAGGTACAAACACCAAGCAAATCAAAAAAAGGAGAGAAGTTATATTTCAAGTAGCAGAACCAGTGCGGGTATTTCTCAAAAAGGAGAGGTTACCAAAAGTCAAGCATACTAAGCTCTTACCCAAGAAAGTTGGACAATGCCAAGTTTTAGAAAAGTATGGGCATAATGCATACATGATCTAGTTACCAACCGACCTCAGTATCTCACTCATTTTTAATGTATGTGATTTGACACCATACAAGGGAGAAGTTGATGTAGCTGATACAACAAGAAGAAAAGGAAATATATATTAAGCCTTTCCCTAAAATATTACCA
Source organism: Thuja plicata (assembly GCA_018584345.1). Lineage (NCBI taxonomy): Eukaryota > Viridiplantae > Streptophyta > Pinopsida > Cupressales > Cupressaceae > Thuja > Thuja plicata. The sequence continues at coordinate 958,569 of MU225455.1, read as the reverse complement.
CCACAACTTGAGAAGGTGTTAGATACCTAAGTCACTAAGAATAGGAGAGAGTACAAGGAATACTTAGTCAAATACAAAGGACAAAAAGAATCAGAGGCAATATGGCTTGATGAATGTCAGATTTCAAATCAGGGCTCTTCACTCCAACAAATCATCTCAAGTGGACTTGAGATTTCTTCATTAGGGGATTATGGTGCAGGGGAACTCCTAAAAGGAAAGGATAAGGAAGAATATCAACTTGTGTGGAACATTTAGTTTTATACAATGTTGTTTTTTGTAAGAATATGTCCTAATCCATGTTGTGGCAAGATCATGTTTGGCATCCTTATAAGCCAATTTGGTTACATATCCACTTTAGAAATTTTTTGGTTAATTTTGGGTTTGTTTAGTTATTTTTTCATGTTTTTGTCGATGTGAAAACTTTGTATGGGTGTCAGCACCTTTAAAAGTTCAATTTTTTATCTTTAGCATCTTTTCTTTCTATTTTGGGAAGTTTTTGTTCAAGAAATTTTCTTGTCTTCATGCAAAAGGTGGAAGTAAAATATTTTCTTATAATAAAATGATGGAATATTGGGATTTATATGTCCCTTGAAGAGGATAGGTTGATTAAGTGAAGGTATTATAGTAGATAAGTTTTGAATTTATGAAGAAGTGAAGACAGTTTTGAAATAAGATAGTTTTCTGCATTTTATGATAACAGTGAATTACCTCATGCATGTATGGATTGATTAAGATGTGAAACCTATATAAAAAGTTAGTAAATATTTTTACCTTTCATTTTCATCCACTATGATCATCTGAAGTGTTAGATTTGGTGGGAAAATCAAGTTTTTGTGTAGACTGGTTCGTTGAAGCATTTTTAGCTAGGTTTAGTTTTGAAATGGATGTAGTTTGAATTCCCGCCATTGGTTTTCATCTAACTTTGGTGGAATTAAATATATTCCAATGTAATTTTATATTTTCCTTTCCATTTTTTTTTCATGTAAAGAGTGAGAAAATTGATGCCCTAGGTGAATATCCTCATGTGGCCACCTAGAAATTGTATGCTTTAAGGTTATAACTTTTAATGGGTGTTGAGATAGAAGTTATAGCTTTGGATTTAGATGTTTTTTGGGGTCCCTCAACTCCTAAAAGTGTTTGTTTTGATTAATTTCAAAGAGAAATGGTAGTTCCTTTGTTAAATGGACCTAATTAGCCCTTTGTTAATTGGACCTAATTAGCCCTTTGTAGGTCACTGCATTTTTGCAAGTTTAGATGTCTTGGTATTGGGTTTTAAATATTTCCTTATGTATTCAGTAGGAGTTCCAATTGAGTATCTTAATATATAATTTTTTTATTAGGGTGTGTGGTGAGATGATGAACTAATTGAGGAAAACTGGGTTCACAGGGCTACATGGAGTTTAGTGGATTTGTGAAGCAAGTCTCTCCCAATGCATTCGGGAAAAATGAATGATTTTTATATGTTGTGTTACCCATGTTGAGATTATTTCCAAGAATTTTCAATTCCCACTTGCACTAGAGCAAATCTGGGTGTCTTGAACCAAATATCTCCTTTTGGGGACACTTACATGCTAGTAGGCATGAGGAGAGTTTTAGGATGAAACAGTGAATGATAGAAACCTACATGGTGTTTAGAGTCCTCTTTTGAGGCCCTAGATTTGATTGTCCTTCTAGTGGTGTACCAAAGTATCAGACTCTGCATCACTTGCTCTTCCATTTTTCTTTAAAATGGATGATGAATTGTACAAATTTTAGTTTATACCTCCAGATGGAAAGCTAGCTAGGTGTGGTTTCTCATATTTTACCTCTATAGGAACTATTTCCATTCTGAATAAAAGGAAATTACCAAGTGTCTCTTCTTTGGATTCCATTTAGGGATAGCCTTCTTACATAGTGTCCATTTTCTAGTGTCCATTTTCTAGGAGAACCTCACATTTGCAAAGGTTTATCTACTTTTATTTGAACCCTAGCCTAAGTATTGTGTTCATTGATGAAAGTTATAGATATATATATCTAAAATGAAAGTTCCAAAAATTTGTAAAATTATAATTATGGATTTTTAAAGTTTTGCAAAAGATTTGGTATATTGCCACTTTAGCTTAGCTTTTATTTGAGATTTGTATATCTCTCTTTTTTCCCTTACAAGAATGAAGAGTTGGCTTATCAAATCTTAGAGGTAGCTTTGCAAGGCATGTCAGGTCCCACTCTTACAAATATTTCTAACTACCCTTATTTAGGCATGAGCCTCTTAGGGATCAACATGATCCATATTTGATTTCATATAATCATTAGGATTGATCCTTACTAGTTGTATAATCTATCTTGGATAGTTTCCTTAAGCTAAGGTTTAGAGATAGGATCTTCAATTAAATGCATATATCCTCTTAATTTTTTACCTATTTCCTTGTTTTTTGTTGAGGTATATCTCGTATGCCATAAGAATGAGAATATATTATAATCATAGCAGAGTCGCTATGCATATATGATCATCATTGAAATCATAAGTGTAATCTACAATCCACAAAGGCATAGATATCGTACGATCAAAATAATAGAACAAAAACTAGATGCACTACCATAATGCCAAGACATGAGATTAATATGAGAGCAGTAATATGATGACTATAAATAAAGTCTCTCAAATCATAATAATAAACATGCTAATGCAATATCATAATCTAGGTGACCAAGGAGATACCAACACATTTGAGTTCCAACATGGTCTAATACGACACATTCATCCACCATAAACTTGATGAACTATAACTGATTGAATGTTTGAAGATGATAAAGTTGATGATCACCGAGATGCAGAAGGTAAATGTAAGACATTAAATTATTTAATGTATTGTATTTTCATTGATGTCAAATTGATATGGTATGATTTCTCATACACGTATTTTCACAACACTTAAAGATTTGAAGAGACAAATTTTTTGTCGTCGGTAATCATGTACATTCAATGACAGTATTACTCGATGGACAGTGTTACCTAAGCAAGTGATACACAAGAAAGCATTACCGAGCTAACTGTAGTTGTCACCAAATATAACTAAATTTGATGCCCGAGCTATCTGCAGTAGTCACCGAGCACAAATGAGGTGTTGACCGACGGGAACTAAAGTTAGGAAAATGACAAAACAACTTAGGTGGTAGAAGCTAAATATAGAGTTAGTTGTTTGATTACATTGTTTTCACCGACCATTTAAAAGATAAAGATAAGAAGGAGATTTAAAGCATGTTTTATTCTAGAAAACAAGGAGATTTTTATGGATTAAAACTAAATCAAGCATGGTGAGCTTTACGGATCAAGAAGTGATCAACGAAGAAAAAAAGAAGGACAAGAAACAGTGAGATCATGTCTATATAAAGAGACAAGTAATTCATTATCAAGAGAGGAATGATGAAGAGAATTCTGGTGAAGATAGATGTCTTCATATAGATCTGACAATACAAGTTGAAGCACAGAGCTAATATTTTTGCAAACACCGAGCAACAGAGAAGCAACAACATTCACCAAGTAGAAAGAAGTGGAGGAAAGGAATTGAAGAGAACATTGATTAGAAGAGGTATTTTGAGCTTACAATAGATCTGAACATCTGCAAGATTAAGTTGTATTTATGAATAGATCATATATTGTTTCAGTTTAACCATTGAAACATAAAATCTCTTAACAAAGTAGGATTTAACCATCCTTTATATATTGAGATACATCCCAAGGAGTATCAAAAGGTTTTCATGTTGACAGCATAGTGAATGCTAGGTCAAGTGATAAACTGTTAATGATAAATCCTCTAACAAGGTTGCACTTAATAGTGTGTTTCTAACCTTTAACAAGGTTGGTGTTAGATTTGACAAACGCAAATCCTCCCAAGATCACCTGCATGCAAGACAGTTACAAGACAGAAGCAAAAGACAGAAGAGAGAAGAAGCTATGGCGGCCAAAAAGCCAGAGACTGGAAATCCATGTTGCAAGAAAAATGCTTCTATTAACAACAATACTGAATACAATCTCCTTAAAGAAATACAAAGCGGTGATTCCTTATAAAGGATACCGAAACCCTAAAGGCGAAACCCTAAAGAAATATAAGCTTCCTAAGAGAAACTTAAGCATAGAGTAACTAGACTAATAATTAAATGAATTAATTATTAGCTAAACTAAGGCTACTCTAACAGTTGGCTCTTCACCAAGATCACTTCAGAAGAGTTAAGATTTTGGGTTACCGATCCTAAGTAGTTTTTTCCCTAACAGGGTTTCCACATTAAAAAATTCATGTGTCAAATATGTATATGGTTCATTGCTTTGATGTTTTTCTTTACACATTACTAAACTAGGATTGATCAATAAACCCTAATTTATTTACTCTATTTTGGCAAAGGTTAAGAAAAGATAGACTGCTAATCAGTAAAGGTTAAGGAAAGGATTAAAATTATAAACATCGAGAAGTATATACATGTTAGATTCACATAAGGCATACATCTTGTAGGACTGAAGATAACTAGAGGTTTATATTTGTGGTATAAATTTTTGGGTTGATCTATTGGATTAATTTTTGAGGCCACTGATTCACCCCCCCCCCCCTCTCATTTATTCTAACAATTGGTATCAGAGCTTGTTTTCTTAGAACGGGAGTTTNGGCCACTGATTCCCCCCCCCCCCCCTCTCATTTATTCTAACAATTGGTATCAGAGCTTGTTTTCTTAGAACGGGAGTTTAAAGACTCAAGAAAAAGATCACAAGATGAGCAAAAGGGATGTGCCTAATTTGAACAAAGACAACTTTGCATCATGGCAAAGCAAGATAATACTCCACCTATCAAGTATTGGAAATGATGTCACTCAATACTTAGATATTGAATTTTTTTTACCTTCTGGACCTCCAATAGTTGATCAATTGAGAGAAAATCATGAACACAATTGTATGATGATAGAACTTTCTTCCTCACTCTTTGACACTGAATTTGAAGATGTCAAAACATGCACAACTGCAAAGAAAATGTGGGACAAATTTAAGCTAGTACATGGAGGAGATAAGAATGTGCTAAGAGCTAAGGGAGAAAGCCTAAGAGGAAGGTTTGATGACCTAAGAATGAAAGAAGGAGAAAACATCACTTAGTATAGCTGCAGAATCAAAGAGGTAGTTAATGCTATTCGAGGAGTAGGAGGTGTACTTGAAGAAGAAACAATGGTAAGTAAAATTCTAAGAACCTTAATACCTATGTATGCTATTAGAGTATCTTCTATACAATAAATGAGAGCAGTAGCAAATAACAATGTTAATCTTGATAGTTTGATTGGTAGACATATTTCATTTGAGATGAATAACTTTGACAGCAGTGTCTTACTATCTATTGAGTCTACATTCAAATCTTCTTTGAAAATAAGTAAATCAAGTCATAAACACACTATGAGAAATGATAGTGAAATTGATAGTGATGACCAAGAACTTGATGAGATTGAAGCACTAATGGATAGAATATTGCAGAGAGGCGAAGGTAGATACAAAGGTAAATTACCATTGGTATGTTTTAACTATAAAGAGATTGGACACTTTGCTACTAGATGTCCCAACAAAAGAAAAGAAGATAGAAACAATGACAGATCATATGAAAAGAAGTTTGACAGAGGTGATGATAGAGATTACAAAAGAAACCGACAATCTGACAAAAGGTAAAACTGAGAGCACAAGGACAAAGGGTAGAAATCTTGTTACCTGGATGAGAACAAAGCTGAGAATACTGACACCAAATTTGATGAATATATTGCGGTGGTATTTGTTGCTATGAAGGATGATTCAGACAAAGAGGAAAGGTATGTTGAGACTACACTCATATCTAAGGTTAGTAAAAATGATGTCTGGATTATTGATGGTGGTTGTACTCACCACATGACTAGAGATAAGGAAAAGTTTGAAACTTTTGAATATTATAATGGTGGATCATTAAGAATGGGTAATGACTCACCTTGTCTAGTTGAAGGTAAAGGAACCGTAATGTTGAATAATCTGATCAGATGTGAAAATGCATATTGGGTGAAAGGACTTAACTATAATCTATTGAGTGTTTCACAACTGAATAACACAGGACACTAAGTTGCATTTGAGAACAAAAAGGCAAAGATCTTTAATGAATCAGGAAGGCTGATCAGAACTAGTGAACAGACAAAAGGTAACCTATTCTATCTTGATGATATAAATACCACTTGTTTAATGGTTAAAAACAAATACATATGGTTGTGGAATAAAAGGTTATGTCATGTGAATTTTGACAACATGGTTAGCATAAGCAATAAAAGGAAAGTAAGAGGCTTACCGAGCATGTCAAAGCCTAACCATGTCATGTGTAAGAATTGTCAAAAAGGTAAAATGACAAAGTCTAGTTTCAAGAGAAAAACCTACACATCAAATGCTATTCTAGATTTAGTCCATACTGACCTATGTGGACCAATGAGAACAAAGAGCTACTATGGTGATAGATACTTCATTCTCTTTGTTGATGATTATTCTACAATGATGAAAATTATGTTCTTAAAAGAGAAATCAGAAGCATTCAAGATGTTTAAATGGTATAAAGCTATAGTGGAAAAACAAAGCGGAAAGGAACTAAAATGTCGAAGATCAGATAGAGGAGGAGAATTGATTTATGATGAATTCACTAACTTTTGTAATGAGCATGGAATTCAAAGACAGGTTTCTCCATCGAGAACACCACAACAAAATGGGATTGTTGAAAGAAGGAACAGATCCATTATTGATTGTGCCAGAACACTGATGATTGAGAAAGGCATCACTCAAAAATTTTGGACAGAAGCTTTCAGTACTATTTTTTATACATTAACCGAGTTCAATTGAAGAAAGACACCAATAAGACACCTTATGAGCTATGGTATGGATACACACCCAATGTAAGTTACTTCAGAATTTTTGGAAGTCAATGTTATATTTTGAAAGATGATAGAAATGGGAATCTTGACTCCGAAGGTGAAGAAGGAATATTTTTAGGGTATTATACCAAAATCAAGGCTTATAAATGTCTTAACAAACCCTCTAACAAAATCATTGAAAGTGCAAATGTCAAAGTAGATGAATTTTCTTAGAAAAATGATGAGGAAAGAAGAAAGGAACCAAAAGACTACAAAAGGTTTTTCTATAGTGAAGAACCTGACACTCTTCCTGAGAAACAGTGTATCGCTCCTGAGCAATAGAACAATGCACTCGAGCATCAGGCTGCAAACAACAAAAATTAGGAAATTGCTCAAGATGATGCACTGAGTGATAGAGATAAAAATGAAGGTCAAGATGATGATCAGAATGATGAACAAAGAGATGAATTGGTACTTTCCAAGTATGTCAGAAGACACCATCCATAGAACTAGATCATAGGAGATAAAAGGGGTGGCATGAGAACAAGAAGTAAGTCACTGAATACTAGATGTTTAATTTGTGATTTTGAGCCTAAATCTGTTAATACTGCACTTGAAAATGAAGAATGGGTCAGTGCTATGAATGAAGAAATAGAAAAAATTGAGAAGAACATAACTTGGACATTATTACCTAGACCGGATGACAATAATGTCATTGGTACCAAATGGATATTCAGAAACAAGCTAAACGATAATGGAGAAGTCACAAGGAACAAAGCAAGATTATTATGCAAGGGGTATGCACAAGAAGAAGGTATTGACTATGGAGAAACCTTTGCACCCATTGCTAGACTAGAAGGAGTTATAATTCTACTTTCTTATGCTACTTACAAAGGATTCAAGGTAAACCAAATGGATGTCAAATCTGCATTCCTAAATGGAATACTAGAAGAAGAGGTATACATTGAACAACCCAAAGGGTTTGTTGATCCTAACAAGAGAAACATGGTTTGTAGACTACACAAAGCCTTGTATGGATTGAAACAAGCACTAAGAGCATGGTATGAAAGACTCCACTCCTATCTCATAAGTATTGGATTTGTAAGAACAAGTGATAATTTTAATTTGTATTTAAAAGAAGATACTAATGATAACATTCTGAATGCTGAAATATTTGTTGATGATATCATATTTGGAGGTAATAATATTTATGTAAATCATTTTCTACTGAAATGAGCAAAGATTTTGAGATGTCAATTTTTAGGGATATCAAATTCTTTCTTGGTCTACAGATTCTTCAACAGGATGCAGGCATCTACATCACACTATCCAAATATATCAAGGAAGTTCTCAAGATATTCAAGATGGAAGACTCCAAGCCAGTTGGAACACCTATGGAAACCAAATGCAAGCTATCAAAGGAAGACAAGTCAACTAAGGTAAATCAGACACTATATAGATCTAAGATTGGAAAACTCATGTATGTTATTCATACTAGACCAGATATAGCACATGCAGTTGGAATAGTTGCAAGATTCTCTGCTAATCCCAAGGAATCACACATGACTGTTGTCAAAAGAATTCTGAGATATCTAAAGAATACTGAAGACTATGGATTATGGTATAAAAGAGAAGGCAAATTTGACCTTCAAGTCTATACAGATGTTGATTGGGCTAGAAACTTAGATGATAGAAAGAGCACAACACAAGGAGCATTCTTTATGGGTGACACACTTGTCACATGGATAAGTAAGTAGCAAGGATGCATCTCACAATCCACTGCAGAAGAAGAATATGTGTCTACTATTGTAAATTGCTCTAACATTGCATGGATCAAGCAATTACTGGAAGGCATGAATATGAAAATTCTTGAACCAGTGATTATATATTGTGATAATACTAGTGCTATCAAAAGTTCAAAGAACCCTGTCATGCATGCTAAGACTAAGCATATTTCTATCAAGTATCATTCCTTAAGAGAACAAGTGCAAGAGAAAGAGGTGATACTGGAATATGTTCAATCCAAGGAATAGTTAGTAGACATATTCACAAAGCCATTGCCTAAAGATACATTTGAGTACTTGAGAAAGAGACTAGGAGTCTGACCCTTGTCTACTGGTTACTAAGCTGACTAGGACGCTGCATCAGCCTACACATTATCAAAAGATCATTCATGTTGATGCAAGAAAAGAGATGGACTGTAAAGATATATCAGTACACAACAAGGTACTTATCTGCATTGAACACCAGATAAAAATATTGGCTACTACAGAGTTATTGTATTGTTGATGGAGAGGGAATTCAAGGAATATATTTTAGAAAAGATATATAGTTTGGCATTGTTGTTGTGATCTATGAAAACCAGGTGTAAAGGAGCATGATAATGAAATCAAAACACTCAACAACTAATAATCTAAACTACATACATGTTAAGAAATAAAATGAAAACTTGAAATAAGCTAAATGAAGAAAGTGCAAACCTCCTACAAGATTATTCAAACTCCATTTTTTTCATTAGATTTGTCCATTTGTTGTGGATGTGTGCTCTTGGATGTGCATCAAGCTTCAAGAGGGGTTCTTCAAACTAACATTATAACTCTGCTTTGGAATTGGATTTTTTATTTGATCTCAAAACTAACATTATAACAATGCATGAAAGGTGGATGAAATTGTGAAGGAGTGAGGTTCCTTTTATAGAAAATGGGTGAGGAATCAAGGGTCAGGATGCAATCCTGAGGAGAGGCCTAGATGCACCTAGAAGAGAGAACATGGATTGTGCTTCTTCAAGTACATCTTATGATGACAAGTGTCACAATATGATTGGGTTGAAAATATGGAGGAATGTGAACATTTAGGGAAGTGAGCCAAGGGGATGAGAGGAGACTTTAGGAGATAAGGCTATTAATGAGGGTGTAAGAGCATTTATAGGGCATTAATGAGGTGTGGGTGAAGGGATAAGAAAGAGCTTTAGAAAGTTGACTTTGGGCAAGGGATTGAATTCCTAATCCAAAGATTAGGAATGTGACATCATTAGGGAGAGTTTAGGATAGGATTAGGATTAGGATTAGCATGGGTGAAGAGGGTGGGATTAGTTTGAACTCTGAGCTAGGTGGTTGAGATAGGTTAGGTTAAGGGTTAAAGGGAATATTAATGAATTGAATTTCATAAATAACATATTCATTCAATAATATGGGAATAGGATTTTAATTAATTATTAAGCTATTGGTTTCTTTTAATAATTAATCGTGACTATAGCCAATTAATTGAATTAATTAGGGCTAGGGGATGACATAGGTCAATTAGGTAATGCTTAATTACTTAGCTGATATGTCCTAGAAATCACTAAATATGATTGAATTAGGTTAATCAAATTTAGGTGTCTACATTTTGCCCCTCTTTGACATAGTGTTAGAATAAAGCTATTTCAAAGATGTTTAAAACAATAGACGACGCGGAGATGTGGATGTAGGAAACAAAATTGCCCCAAAGTGAAGATTGGGATAGATTTAGAATAAGATGACCAGGATGATGCCCCCTTGAGAGGGTGATAGGGAGAAAAGGCAAAGCCCTAGCGGCATCTCAAAAAGATGGCCAGGAAAGACATGATAGAAGAAAAAGGAAGGGGGGGATAGAAGAATGAGGGATGAGATAGTCAGGTTTGCATCAAGGATGAAGGGTGAGGTTTGAGATGGGATTTGATTGGACTAAAAGGGATAGCTTTGCTGGGGATGGGATTTTATTTCTTTTTGTTGGGGAGGGGATGGGGGGATTTTTTTCTTGAAGCTTGAGCGAGGAGTATTCCGGGATGAATACCGTCATGTAGTTAAGCACTTATTTTGATATAGCAATGCTAGAGACCATGCCAAGGTTACTAGGAACACAAGGCCTTGTCATGTGTTGTAGAGGAATGAAACAACATACACACAGGGGTTTCTCCAGCATCACACATGAGTCCCAGAAGAGCCATGGTGGAAATGATGCTGGAAAATCCCACAAGCAAATGACACTTTCCCAAGCACAGCATGCGAACCCAAATAGATTACATACATGCAAGGGTCATATCTAACTGAATCAGAAGAAGAAAACAAAAAGATCAAGTTCTATATCCCAGGTGCATCCATTCGCAACATACCATGATATAAAGAATTGTGTCAACTTTGAGGAGGAGAAAAACCAAGAGAAATAGGAATGATAACCAAGAACCAAAATAAAAATTTCAAGATAAAACATTCAATAACAAGACACCTTTTGTCAGAGAGATCAACGATAAGGGATGATGATGGGATTGAGATTAAGTCAAGAGGAAGGATACATCCTACAAGAACCCAGTGATGATGATGATCTAGATTTAGGTCAACAAGAGGAAGGGTACATCCTCAAGGACCCATTTCCAAAAAGATGATTGTATTTAGGTCAACGAGAGGAAGGATACATCCTCAAGGACCCATTTCCATGGAGATGTCAAGTGTGTATCTGATTGGTGAAATGATGTACTAAGATCAAAGTGTTGAACTGAGATTTTATCAAAAGGAACTTGCTAAAGCACAGGATTCAGGATCTGAAATTGGATCACTTTCTACAAGGAGACCAACCAAGGATGTGAAATATGTACAAGAGGGACTAGTCTCAAGATGGGACTAACACAGACAAGAATTTTACAAGACTGAAGCTCAGGGAGAATGGATGAGATGAGGCAGATATGCATGATGTTTCCCTGGTTGAGCCAAAAGGCAAAGATAGAGGAATAGTGGATGGTGTGCTCTAGATGTGAGAACGATGTAATCTCAAAGAAAATACAAGGATTGGGAAGAATGCATCCCAATGATGATAAGTGAATTGTGATCAAATCTTGCAACAAGGATAAGGGTGTGCTTGGATGGGATGATTGTTGCCTAATTTGGGATAGCTGGAGGATGTGGATAGGATTTGCATGCAATGGTAGGAGAATTAGGATAGGAATGGGTGGCATTCGGTGCATGAGGATAGCCTAGAGATAGATACCAATGACAAGGGAAGAAACAAGTGATGGGATATATATAAGGAGGAATTGGAAGGTGGAGGAGATGTTGAGGAATGCAAAAAGGGAAGTGCTAGATGGAAGGATTTTAGTAGAGGAGTGGATGGATAGCTGAAGGATTGGGGATAGGAGAGGAGGATTGGGAAATGACAGGTGGATACGAGAAGGTCTCTAAGGACAACATCACCAAGGAACAGAATGTCCCCACTTAGGATAGGTCATGCATGTGAGGAAGCATTAGGAGGGGGTACAATAGGATGGAAGATAGGGTAACAAGAAGATTATGGATTTGAATGAAATATAGCATGAAGGGTGGATAAGAGAGGAAGATAGTGTAGAAGAATAGATGGAAGGAAGAATGGGTGGATAAAAGGATAGGTTGATAAAGACGAGAGATGGGAGATGGATGTCAAGAGATGTCCAAAAGCATGTAGATATGGTGGCCTGTATATTTCTCATCAAGATCCAGAGGAGGATGGAGGAAGTGAAAAGGACAAGACAAGATATGGATGGTGGCCAGAAGGAACTTTCCCCCAAGTGTGAAGAGAAACTGGATGGAGGAACTACACATGATGCATGTTTACCAAGTTTTCATCATGGTACCTATCCAAGGTGCTTGTTTTCCAAGTTTTCACCAGTGGACGAATTGATTTCTCTTTATTTTTATTTTTATTTTTTATTTTTTGCTTCTTTTGATTTTTTTTTCTTTTTTTGGTTTTCTGCTTTTAGTGTTGATCACGATATGTTGGTACAACTTTATGTGGGATGAGTGACTTAGGAAAATGCATGTATGAGATAGTTATGCGGGGGGAGATATGTGGGATAGGGGATATTTTAGTTGGAAGTATTTGGATAAAATGATGGAAAGTGAGTAGGATAGGGGGATATTGTCAGGATCAATATTGGCACATGTTGCAAGGGATGGGGGAAGAGTGAATGTGAAGTAGATGGTACTGGTGGATGCGATGTAGGAATCATGGTAAGAAGTTGTGAGACATAAGGACCCAAAAGATATTTTGAATATGGAGATGAATGCTCAGGTAGAGGATTAGTAACCTCCAATGCCACAATGGATTTTTCTTTTAGATGCATGTCATATTTTTTCTTTGGGATCCACATTGTTTTTGCTTTTGCTTTGGTGGGATTTTGTGGCCTATGGGATGTAGTGCATGCTTTGATTGGATTTTCTTTGCTGGAGCATGTCGTTTGAAGTGGACATGATAATCTTTAGATTGTGGATTTGTAGTTGTATACAATGGTGATTTGGCATCCAAATTACAGTGAGTGGCATTGGAAGAGATACGAGAACTTGCATGAGATGGCAGAAATATGGATGGAGTGGTGGAGGTAGGATGGTGGATGGGGTGCATGGGTATGTGCCTTTTTTTATCCTGATTGGGAATGTAAGTGGTTGGATTTTTTATATGGGATTGATGGATGAAGGAAGGAGTGGGATAAGATGTGGGATGAGATTTTGGGACATAGGGGTCCAAAATGGATGGAGAGGATGAAGGAGGAATATGGTAGGTTGTCTTGGGTTGCAAGGATGGAGGAGGGGAGATGACATTATATGCTTTAGAGGGATGATAGGAAGATGTGATGGAGGGTTTGAAAGCACTCATGATCTTTGCTTTAGTTGTACCAACAATTTTGGAAGAAGGGCCTCTAGGTGCGTAACCAATACCACAAGATCGTGGATGTGTTTTAACCTGAATGGGCTCCAGGGCACTTTTCTCATTTATGCCCGTGCCTTTACCTTGATAATTCCACTTTTTTAGCATTTGAGTCAAGTTAGGATAATTTTTAATGAAGGAACAAGATGTGAGTCCATTATTAGGTGGATGACAAATGGTGGAGACGTAACTAATTTCTTCTATTTTAAGCAGACCACCAAAGATGAATGTGAGTGGACCAAGGTGATGGAGTAATGGTGGTGGGATAGTTGGATTTGGAGTTGATAAAGGAGGATGAAGGGGAGGGAAGGGGATGCTTGGATCTTGACTCAAATGGGCTAATGGATTTAGAGTTGGAGTAGATGGAAGGATAGGATCTTGAGATGGAGGAGTGGATGAATTAGGAAGTGGAGTGGATGGATCATGTAATGGATGGAGTGGGATGTTAGGATTTGGATATGGAGGAGTGGATGAATTAGGAAGTGGAGTGGATGGGATGATACATTCTTCATTCAAGTCAATGGATACTTCAACATGTTTATGGACAAGGTCTTGACATGATTGGATTGATGTGGATGGATTCTTAAAATGAGTTGGATGGATGGATGGATTCTGCAAATGGGTTGGATGAAGGGATGGGAGATTCTTCAAATGGTTTGGATTGGGGGATGGGTGATTCTTCAAATGGTTTGGATGGAGGGATGGGTGATTATTTTAGAGAGGGAAGAAGGGTGGATGCATGAGGTTCATTGAATGGGATGTTGATAGTGTCAGGAGGAAAAGATGGGGATGAAGATTGGATGACTTCAATGGGTGAGGGTACTTAAATTGTGCTAGGAGATGGAAGAGGATCAAAAAGTATGAGATTGGGAAGGGAAATAATAGGTATGGGAGATAGAAGATGATCAAAAAGTATGAGATTTGGAAGGGAAATAATAGGTATGAGAGATGGAAGAGGAATGGTGGGTGCGGGAGATGGAAGAGGATAAAAAGGTATGGGATCTGGAAAGGAAATAATAGGTATGGGAGATGGAAGAGGAATGATGGGTGTGGGAGATGGAAGGGCTTCATCACTAGTGTTTTCCCATGGGGGAGTCATATAACGTGACTCATCAACTATAAGAGATGGATTTTGTGATGGCTTCCTTGTGAAACTCCTTGGAGACTTACGTATCAGATGGTGGGAAGATGGTACGATGAGATAGTTCACATAGGTAGGTGTGGCAATGTCATGTGAACTTGATTGACTAACTGATAAGAGAGGAGGGATGAATTTGGGTATGGAATATGTGTTAATGGAGGTAGGAATTGGAGATGGTAGATTGGGATAAGATGGGGTATATGGGTAGGATAGAGTGGATGGTAGAGTAGCAATAACATGGGGATCATGGTGATGGTTTGGAGGAAATGGAGGACTAGGATTAGGGATTTGAACATGGGTTGGAGGATAATGAGATAGTGGATTGGGATTAGGGATGTATCTAGTATTTTTATTGTGAAAATACGGAGTTAGGGATATGACTATGGGATAAGATGGATGCATGAATGTATAGGAAGGAGATGTGGATGAAGGATAAGATGGAATTCCCTTGTCAAAGGTAGGATAAGGAGTGCTAGTGCGTATGCATTGTGGCATGATGGGATAGTGTGGAGGAACGACTGTAGTTTGGAGGATGCTTGGAGTAAGTGTGTTAAGGCTTTCCATGTACGCATCATGATCAACAAGACCCTCATTATCACTAGAATAGGATGTTGGGGTGAGATGGCTAAGGTTTTCAATTTATACATCATGATCAAAAAGACTCTCATCGTCACTGGAATAGGATGTTGGGGTGAGCTGGCTAAGGTTTTCAAAGTATGCATCATGATCAACAAGACTCTCATCATAATTGGAATAGGACGTTGGGGAGAGCTTGCTAAGGTTTTCAAAGTATGTATCATGATCAACAAGAATATTGTCATCACTGGAATAGGACATTGGGGAGAGATTGCTAAGGTTTTCAAAGTATGCATCATGATCAACAATACCTTCATCATCACTAGAATATGATGTTGGGGCGAGTGGGCTAAGGTTTTCAAAGTATGTGTCTTGATCAACAAGACCTTCATCATCACTAGAATAGGATAAAAACATGATGGGGTAGGATGGAGGAATGACTGGAGTTTGGATGGTATTCGAAACAATCTTGTTAAGGTTTTCAAAATATGCATCATGATCAACAAGACTCTCATCATCACTGGAATAGGATAAAGACAAGGAAGAGATATGGCAACCAAAATCATCATAATTGATTTGTGACATGATGCTTTTATGATGAGTTGGATAAGCAGGAATGAGGGAGATGAACGGAAGATTCAAGCTCATATTAGGATGAACAAACAAGCTCAGACTAGGATTCAGATTTAAACTCAGAATAGGAAGAAGGACTAACTCTGAAGAAGATGGAAAGAGGATGGGGGTAGAGAAGATGGCCCTGCTGGTCTAGGACATGGGGAAAAATGAGGACCTAACTTTCTTGTGCTTGAAAGAAATAGATATGAGCTCACTTTGATATTGTTTAGGATGACACGTTGACTATGAAAAGTATACCTTGGATTGTTTTATTTTGAACAAGTGATGGTTGTTTTGAATTTGTGAGAAAACAGTCTCGCAAGAGGCAAAGCAACCTTGCAAGAAGCATAAAATGTCGATCTCCTTGGCAAAAGGACTTCAAAACTTTCAGATTTGTGTATGTTTGAGAATTTTTTTGCACAAGGTTTGTAACACTGAAGACACATACAAGCACTTTCTACTTTAAGGATATGGTGAGCTTGAAAATCTTTGTCTGCATACGTAGGCACACACAAAAGAGTTAATCAGAATATGACCACCATCAAGCACAAGGCTCCATGATGTCGTATTATCTGACTCCAAATGCTCAGGGTGGCAGGAATGTGCAAATTTCTCAAGGAAGTTACTATCTTCCTTGCCCAGTCGATTATCAAGCTTTCAGGGATGGATCAGGTAGGTTGCTAGATTTATGAGTTGCTAGTATTTTCATGGTGTCCCCGCAATCGGTTTGTATGGCGTGACTCACTTAAGAGACTAGTTCAACCATGCCAGTATGCTGAGGATATTCACTCAGTATGGACTACCATTTAATATGACACACCTAAGCTTGAAGGGATATAGACAAACCTTTAAGTCCACCTTATTTCTATACCAGTTGAAGGGTTTACTGGTTTGGGGTCATTCTCCAGAAG
This sequence comes from Thuja plicata, assembly GCA_018584345.1. NCBI lineage: Eukaryota > Viridiplantae > Streptophyta > Pinopsida > Cupressales > Cupressaceae > Thuja > Thuja plicata. The sequence goes on along the minus strand of MU225455.1, from coordinate 941,775 downwards.
GACTCACGCTTCTTCTGGACAGGCCCCTCTATGCAAAAATTGTAATTTTTGAATGTTCACAATCACCTTTCTCTTGCACCAGTGACAATGAAGGATAATGAGAGAGGATAGTGTGTGATGTGAGGTTGTGCTCTACAGATTTTGTGCAAATATACCAAAAATGCAAAACACACGGTTAATTCTTTTTGACAAGTTAGGCAATGTTTGATTTGTGCAGAAATAAAACTCACAAGTTTATTTGATTTTATGTGCACCAAATCAAAATGTATCTTTCCTTGTTCAATTATTGTTTATGCATTCAAGATGATGTTTGATTGAGTTGTTCAGTTTTAAACCCAAATTTGAAATGTTCTTATTTACCTGTTCAGTTTTTAGGACTCAAATTGAAATGTGCTTGATTTGTCTTGTTCATTTTTAAAACCCAAATTGAAATGTTGATTGAATGTTCAGTTTTTAGATCCAAAATGAAATATGTGATAGATTTTCCAATTTTAAAGCCCAAAAAGTGAAGTGTTTGATAGTTAGTTCAATTTTAAGATCCAAAAACAAGATGTGTGATTGGATTGTTTAGTTTTAAACGCAAAATCAAATGTTTGATTGTTCATTTTCCTTAAAGCATTCGAGATTTTGTGCATGCTCATTTTAAGCCCAAAAAGAAATGTTGACTTCTGTTAACTTTTTTACTTTTGTTGGCTTTTGACTTTTATTGACTTTGACTTTTGTTGACTTTGACTTTTTTACTTTTGACTTTTGTTGACTTTGACTTTTGTTGCCTTTGAAACCCAAAACCAAGTGTGAGATGATGTGAGTACATACACTATTCTTTTTAAACACCAAAAAGTGAAATGGGAATTTTTTAATTAAAAGATTATGTGCTTCCTTACCAGACTAGATGGCTAACCTGTAGACCTGTAAAAAAAATAAAAATAGTTAGTAAGAGTGCATTATTGTAGGTTTACAGTGCCTTCCCCCAATGTTTTTACAAATAATGGTCCCAGTGATATAGACCATATTTCAACAAATGGGTAATAGAGAGAAAGTAGAAAGAAGATAGAAGGAATATAGTCTTCTTGTTTGTCTATAAATGATATTCATGGAAGCGTAATAGAGAGAAAGTAGAAAGAAGATAGAAGGAATATAGTCTTCTTTCCTTTTTCAACCTGAAAAAGAAAATAAGAGCTTGCAAAACATACTCAAACAACAAAAACACATTAGCTTAGAGGGTTAGTTTGCAAGCAAAACAATGAAAAGGAACCTGTGAAGTGGGTCCCATCGGGCATGCCAGAATATGAGCTATGAAAATTAGGTGTAAAGGAGCATAATAACGAACCAAAACACTCAAAAAATAATAATCTAAACTACATACATGCTAAGACATAAAATGAAAACTTGAAATAAGCTAAATAAAGAAAGTGCAAACCTCCTACAAGCTCATTCAAACTCCATTTTGTTCATTGGATTTGTCCATTTGTTGTGGATGTGTGCCAATGGATATGCTTCAAGCTTCAAGAGGTGTTCTTCAAACTGACATTATAACTCTGCTTTAGAATTGGATCTCTGATTTTCTCTCAAAACTAACATTATAACAATGCATGAAAGGTGGATGAAATTGTGAAGGAATGAGGTTTCTTTTATAGAAAATGGGTGAGGAATCAAGGGCCAGGATTCAATCCTGAGGAGGGGCCCAGATGCATCTAGAAGAGAGGACATGGATTGTGCTTCTTCAAGTGCATCATATGATGACAAGTGTCACAATATGATTGGGTTGAAAATGGGGAGGAATGTGACCATTTAGGGAAGTGAGTCAAAGGGATGAGAGGAGACTTTAGGAGATAAGGCTATTAATGAGGGTGTAAGAGCATTTATGAGGCATTAATGAGGCATGGGTGAATGGATAAGAAATATCTTGAGAAAGTTGACTTTAGGGAAGGGATTGAATTCCTTATCCAAAGATTAGGAATGTGACATCATTAGGGAGAGTTTAGGATAGGATTAGGATTAGGATTAGGATTAGGATTAGCAAGGGTGAAGAGGTTGGGATTAATTTGAACTCTGAGTTAGGTGGTTGAGATAGGTTAGGTTAAGGGTTAAAGGGAATATTAATGAATTGAATTACATAAATAACATATTTATTCCATATTAGGGGAATAGGGTTTTAATTAATTATTAAGCTATTGGTTGATTTTAATAATTAATCATGACTATAGCCAGTTAATTGAATTAATCAGGGCTAGGGGATGACATAGGTAAATTAGGTAATGATTAATTACTTAGATGATATGTCCCAGAAGACACTAAATATGATTGAATTAGGTTAATCAGATTTAGGTGTCTACAGTTGTCAAAGGGAGAGATGACAAAGTTGATGATTAATGAGATATTGAAAGTAAATACAAGACATTAAATTGGTTAATGTATTGTATTTTCATTGATGTCAACTTGATATGGTATGATTTATCATACGCATATTGTCAAAACACTTAAAGATCTAAAGAGACAAATTTTTTGTCGTCGGTAATCATGTACACTAAGTGATAGTGTTACCTGACAGATAGTGTTACCCAATAAAGTGACCTAAGCAAGCATTACCAAGCTAACTACAATTGTGTCTGAGCTATCTGTAGTAGTGACCAAGCACAACTAAAGTGTTGACAAATGGGAACTGAAGTTAGGAAAATGACAAAACAACTTAGCTGGTAGAAGCTAAATATAGAGTTAACTATTTGATTACATTGTTTTCATCGACCAATTAAAATCTAAAGATAAGAAGGATATTTAAAGCATATTTTATTCCAGAAAACAAGGATAATTTTATAGATTAAAACTAAAGCAAGCATGATGAGCTTTACGGATCAAGAAGTGATCAACGAAGAAAACAAGAAGGAAAAGAAATGGTGAAATCATGTCTATATAAAGAGACAATTATTTCATTATCAAGAAAGGAATGGTGAAGAGATTTTTGGTGAAGATAGAACTCTTCATACAGATATGATCATACAAGCTGAAGAACAGAGCTAATATTTCTGCAGACACCGAGCAACAGAGAAGCAACAACATTCACTGAGAAAAAGAAGTGGAGAAAAGGAATTGAAGAGAACATTGATCCGAAGAGGTATTATGAACTTACAATATATCTGAACATCTGCAAGATTAACTTGTATTTATGAACAGATCATATATTGTTTCAGTTTAACCATTGATTCAGAAAATCTCTTAACAAAGTAGGATTTAACCATCCTTTATATATTGAGATACATCCCAAGGAGTATCAAAAGGTTTTCATGTTGACAGCATATTGAATGCTAGGTCAAGTGATAAATTGTTAGTGTAAATCCTCTAACAAGGTCGCACTTAACAGTGTGTTTGTAACCTTTAACAGGGTTGTTTCTTCACCGAGATCACTTCAGAAGAGTGAATATTTTGGGTTACCGGTCCCAAGTGGTTTGTCCTCTAATAGGTTTTCCTCATTAAAAATCCATGTGTCAAATGTGTATATGGTTCATTTCTTTGATATTTTTCTTTACACATTACTAAAATAGGATTGATTGGTAAACACTAAGTTATTTACTGTATTTTGGTAAAGGTTAAGAAAAGATAGACTACTAATTGGTAAAGCTTAAGGAAAGGATTAAAAGTATAAACACCGAGTAGTATATACATGTTAGATTCACACAAGGCATACATCTTGTAGGACTGAAGATAACTAGAGGTTTATATTTGTGGTATAAAGTTTGGCACTATCTATGGGGCAAGAAATTTGCACCTTAGTAAACAAAATATGTTAACAACATGTTTGTTAGTCTATTGCGTTAACGTGTGTTAGTAATTTTCAAACAAATACAATAGACTAACACACATGTTGTTAACATATTGTGTTAACAACATATTTTTTTACTAAGGTGCAAATTTCCTGCCCCATAGACAATGCCACAAAGTTTTGGGTTGTTTTATTAGATTAATTTTTTAGGCCATTGATTCACCCCCCTCCCCCCTCTCAATTATTCTAACAACAATAATTACACAAAATGGAATAAGGAAATAAGGAAGCATCCAAAACCATATCATGGCATAAAAATATCTTCCTCCATATACAAAAAGGCACAGTGTCGAATCTGCATCCAAAAGATCATAATGCAGAAAGTAGATGGGAGATGAACTAAAAATATTGTACAATACTCTAAATATTACACCTCTAATAATCATCATATCACCTCTAACCATCTTACATACTAATTCAAAAAACACTATTTGCACATTACATCTATTACTTTTCTCATAGATTAAAAAATTATGCTAATCCAAGGACATACAACACACCATTAGCCTTTTTTTATTCCACCATTGATAACAAACTTGACTCTAATTTAACCATTGCCAACAATATTTAAATAAGAATCATTAACCAAGTGAACTTTAGCTCCATAAAATTATGCCTAATCAAAAAAATAATCTCTATTAGAGGTCATATGGAAAGAGGAACCTAGATCTATTGACCATGCCTCGTTACCTACACGAGTGGCCAAAGTTGCAATAAGTACATTTCCATCTTCCTTCTCTAACTCAAAAAGAATATATTTTTTTTATTTTTCTCTTTATTTTATCCTTTACACTTCTTATAGAAGTGTTTGGCTTACAACAATTCTAGGAAATAGCTTTGGAATTTCTGGTAGATTTGGATATCTCCTTGGACAAGGATCTATCATGATTCTTGTTCCTTTTTCTTTATTTCATAGGTATTTTAAAAACATAGGGCCTCCTTTATATTAATGGATTCATTCATTCTCATCTCTTTAGAAACTAAAGAACCCACAACATCTTCAACTGTAAAGACAAAAAAAAAATACTCCTAGTAGCCATAACAAAAAAATCTCACAAATTTGACATCATTCCTCCTCACCAATATATTTCAAATTTTTGCAAATGGTATGAAATTCATCCATCCTCTTCCTTTCTGAAGGAATACATTTTTTTTGCTCAAAAAAATCTTGTTCATTAAATCCAAATTTATTCCAATAGTTTTTTGAATATATATCTTCATGAACATATATTACAATCCAATTATACCATTTCCTTTATAATCCATAATGTAATAGTTAGTAGCCAAAGTAACATCTACATTTCTTAATATATTCTCATCAAAACCATCTCATAGATTATAATCAATTGATGGATCCTTCAACTCTAGCTTCCATGTCTTAAAATTTCTACCAAAAATATCTTTACCTCTATTATCCCTTATGAACTTGTCATTTTATAATTCTTTCTTAATCATAAAGAACCTTCTACACCATCTTCCATTCAAAAATAGTTTATTTCAAAAAACCCAAGAACCCACAACTGAAACCAAATGTCGTCAAGCTCTAATACCACTTGTAAGGAAGATAAGGTAACAAAAAAGCTTTCTAAAATAATCTTGAGAGAAAGGTTGTGAGAAAATTTGCACAAATATTTAAAACATTTACAAAAACTAAAGAAGAATAACCATAATATCATTCATACCACAACAAAACAATTTATGATGTAGAGAACCCCACTTTTAGATAAATTTTTATACTCCAAAAGTCATCTAATACATTATTTTGAAATCAACAATATTCCAATATACTCGTAGAGCAACTTTTCACAAGAGTATCACTAACTAAACATTTGAAGGAAACTCCACATCTAGAATATTCTCATAAAATATAAAAATATAATACAATGCCTTATAAAATATAGATATCTTCTAGGGAAAGACCCCCAAAGGAAAATTTATATGTATATGTATATTCATATGTGTATGTGTATGTGTAGGTAATCTATGTGTATATAATTATTAAAATATTTAATCTTTCTTTGGTTTTATTTATTTAATTTAGGATAAATCATGGTATCCTACATGTATTTTGTCCTCTAGTACAAGTAGGAGGACATGCCATTTCTTTGTAATTTCTTTATTAAGGAAAATAGTTTATCCTCCTTAAGAGGATGTTGCCACTTTTAAAAGACCTATTATGATTGGTGGCATTCATAGATTTGTGAGTTACTTTGTAACTCCTCTCTCTCATTGCAACATCATGATGTTATTGTAAATGAGCTTCTTTCTCTCTCTCTCTCTTTCATTCTTAGGCTTTGCCTCATTCATAATTCACAAGGGGATTTTATTTGCTTTTCCCCTTTCAAAACTTCTTGTCTATGTTGGTTATTTCTCCAAGTTTATGTATTTCTCATGGTAACAGTCTTCTCTTCAATTAACTCTCTTGGATTCTTGTTCCTTTCTTTGCTCTTGATTTTTTTCCTTTCATGGTATTAGAGTTGGGGTTACTAATCCTTGTTTGAGTGAAAGTTGTTGAAGGTTACCATTTTGTGGAGCATACCTTGTTTTGGAGAGATTCTTGAAGAGAGAGAAGCTTGACTGTCATTTCTTAACTCATTTTTGTTTGCGAGATTTTTTACTATCTATTTTTTTTTGTTACTAACCCTTTTTGGAAGGCTTGGTGCTAGAGCGTTTACTATATTTTTTAATTTTAGAAAGAAAAAAAAAAACTTAACCTCAGTCGTGCAAATGCAAGGTTACAGTTTTTTTTTTCTATTATCTCACAATTTTATCACAGGTTTAATAGTAATAGGTATTTTTAACAAGTATTTTATCAAACTAAAGAAACTTGGCAGAAAGAAACATCTACAGGTTGAATCTATATGTGTTTGATTTGCAGGTTTATCTTAATTTCTCTCTATTTATTTATTTTATCATACAATTTTATTTTTTTAAGTTCTCTTTGTACTCTTTATCATAAACTAGAATTATTTCAATATATTAAAATAACATTATATAGTTGTCTCTATAATTTATGACTGCAGTATACGGGCATATGTAACATTTTGTCAAACATAGTTAACATTTTTTTGTAACCTGGACTTTGTATTATTGACTTCCTAGCTCTCACCCTCTCCAAGAACCTCCTCACGTCCGTTTGCAGGAAGCTACCACAGATGGACCAGACAATTAAACCCTGACCCCCACACTCGGGATTCTTCCAAACTATTCCTCCAAATCCTACTAAACCATAGCAACATTCATATTATATCCCATTGGCTCTACTCCAATCACTCCAATCCAAATCCCATTATGTTTATGCTCATAACTCATTCAGTCAATAAGAAGCATACATCCCATACTCCATTTTTTGTGTCATTTATCTTTATTATTTTTAAGATTGTTACCTCACGTAACTCTCCATGCATATTGCAGTTCTCATGTACATCCTCATCAATCTTGATCCACTCCAAATGAACATAGTGAGGTAGAGGAAGTCTCACCTCAATCCAAGTGGCACATAGGTTCATAGAAGTAAAAAAGAGGCCTTCAGTCTCTCCCAAACATTTGGGAAAATTGTAGTTCATGTTCACTGCCAAAATACATGGGATTCCATTCTTTTTCTAGCAGTTTCTTCCCTCCCAACCGCTCTATCAGCTCTGTTGCTCTGTATATCCCTGCGTAATTTCTCTACCATATTCCCTATGATTTTTTTTTAATATAGCTCGCACATTCTTAACATTTGTTAGTTTGAACATTCTTTATAAAGTTTGACTCTTTTAATAATTACATTGTTTTAAATAGTTTAATAAAAAAATAAAAAAATTCAATCAATTTTTCCAATATAGGTTTTTAAAAAAAAATTTACATAGTTTTCATACATTTTTTACTAATGTTTTCAATAGTTGTACACTAAGAATTTTTACATCTTCCTTTATAGTTTAAATTCAATTATATTTCAAGTTTTTTAAAAAAATTAAACTTTTTTTAACGATTATTCATATAATTCAAACATGTATTAACATTTTGTTAAATTTCATTTCTTTGATTATTTGACATTCATTTATCACTATTTTCAATCCGTTATTATTTAATCATAAAGTTTATTTTCATGATTGTTACGTTATTGTGCAATTATGTCTACTCTTATTCCTAAGATTAAATTAAACAATACTAACTATCATGCTTAGAAAATGCATATTTCATTCATTTTCCATTCTAAACATATGTTAGATGTTGCTACTAATGCTACTTTTGTTCCATCTACCACTTCTCCTCAAGCTACAAAGATGCTTGGAATACTAAAAATGAAGAAGCACTTGGCCTAATTGGAATTTCTTTGAGTCCCAAATTATATGTTTTGATTGCTAGTTCTACTACAACATATGCAACATGGGATATTTTAAAAAATACCAATGACAGTCCTAATGAATCAAGAAAGATTCAACTCCAAGGTCAATTGGAGGATCTCAGGTAAACTGATTTTAAATCTACGGATGATTTTTTTGTTAAAATTTGATTTCGTTAAAAGTCAGTTGCATAGTTTAGGAATCATTTTAACCGATATCAGTTTAATTCATATTATTTTAAAGAAATGTCTTCCTAGGCAATTTCAATAGTTTATTACTAATTTGCATTCTCAACTTGCTATTCCTAGTTTAGCTACTCAATTAACTTATATCATTTTTCAAGATTTATTGTGTCAAGAGGAAGCGAAGTTGATTCAATTTGGTACTCTTAAATCTAAAGAACATGCAGTTATGTCTAAAAATCAAAATCAACATCAGTTTAGATCAAATAATAATCATAATAATCACAAGTATCATAGTTATTCCAATAACAAATTTAATTATAGGCCCTATCATAACAATAATAATAATCATCTTAATCAAAAGAATAGTCCTAACAAAAAACCCCATTGTGCTTGTTGTAGGAAAGATGGTCATTTGACTAATAATTGTTTTAAAAAGCAAAATTATAAGAATCCTATGCATCAAAATAATCAAAAGTCTCATTGTAAGAAGATTAATGGTAATCAATCGTATCATGCATTTACAACTAGTTATAATGTTTCTAACCCTTTAGAGTGGATTATTGATAGTGGTGCATCTCAACATGTTACATCACATAGAGAAGTTTTGTATTACGTGCATCCTGATACTTCAAACATACCAATTCAATTAGCTAATAAGCATAGTTTCAAAGTTGAAGGTTTTGGTGATGTTATTGTTCCTAATGGAAAATTGCATGATGTTCTTTATGTTCCTGAATTGAAATCCATTCTTCTTTCAGTTGCTTAATTATTTCAAGATTATAAGGTTGAATTTCATAAGGAAATGTTCTATTTTATTGATCTTAAATCTAACCAAGTTGTTGCTAATTCCAAAATGGATCATGATATCTTATTTAAATTTTATGAGTTTTCCACTTTAAGGTACTCATTTCATGCTAATATTGAATTTAATGTATGACATGAAAGGCATGGCCATTTGAATTATGATTATATATCTTTGATGAAAACAACAAAAATGGTTTATGGATTGCCTAATATTGTTCCTTCCAAAATTATATGCACTATTTTCATGAGTGGTAAGATGAATAGGGAACCCTTTCGTCATGATCAACCTCAGAGGGCACATCATAAGTTGTACCTCATTCATAGTGACCTTTTGGACCCATGGATAATAAATCCATCCAAGGATCAAGGTATGCATTTACTTTTGTTGATGGTTTTTCAAGAAGAACTTGGATCTATTTCTTGCATAGTAAAGATCAAGTTTTTTTTATATATTTTCTGAATTTCATATGTTTATTGAAAGGCAATATGGTTTTAAGATTAAAAAATTATTAGAACTGACAATGGAATGGAATAGGTTAATAATTATTTTCATTTATAATTGAAATCTTTTGGCATAAAACATGATCTTACCATTCCTTATACACCACAACAAAATGGTGTGGCGGAAAGGAAGCATAGAACTATTATTGAAATGGATAGATTTTTATTGCATTCTAAAAATATGGATTATAATTTTTGGGCTGAAGCAATGGTCTGTGCTACATATCTTATTAATATAAATCCTACTAAAGATTTAAAAGATAAAACTCCTTAAGAAGCTTGGTCTGGTATGAAGCCCAATTTGATAAATTTAAGAATTTTTGGTTCAATTACTTATGTTCATACCTAAAAAAAAAGGCACAAATTAGACACTAACTATTCTCCTTATAAATTTTTTGGGTATGATGACTAACCTAAAGGATATAGAGTTTATAATCCTACTACTAACAAAGTTCAATTTGCTAGAGATGTTTGTATTGCATAAAATGGAGTACATGATTGTTCTAATGTGCAAGCTGCTGAATTTAGTGGAAGTAAAGTTGTGGTTGTGGAGGACCAACCTCCGTATCTAAACCCTACTCCTAATGAATCTATTTCTATTACTTCTAGTGATAGTGATGATGATAATACTAACTCTACCCCTCATGATTCTTATTCTAATGATAAGTCTATTACTTCTAAGAGACAACATATTTGGTTTAAAATTTTACTTTATGAAAATGATGATTACATAGCTATAATGGATGGACTTAAACCTAGGAGAGTTGATTATTTCAATTATTCTTTGATGTCTTCTATTATGAATACTAATGATCCTAAATAATTTTAACAAGCTAACATACAACCTCATTGGCAAAAAGCTATGAAAGATGAATATGATACTTTTATTTCAAATAATACTTGGGATTTAGTTAGTTTAGCTCATGGTAAGCATTTGGTTTCATGAAAATGGTTATACAAAACAAAATTAAACGCCAACAATGATATTTCCTATAGTGTAGGTTTAGTTACTATATTTATGTCTAAACCTCAACAAACTCATTTTGAAAGTTGCAAAAAGCATTTCAAGGTATATTAAAGGCACTATTGATGTTGGTTTATTTAATGATACCAATTCTAATTTTAATTTAAAAGGATTTACTGATTCAGATCTAGCAGCGAATCTCGATGATGGGCAATCTACTTGTGGATATTGTTTATTTGTTGGTTCAGGTGCCATTTCTTGGAAAAGTAAAAAGGAACATTCTATTTCTTTATGTTCTACTGGAGTTGAATATAAAGGACGTACTAATGCCTCTAAAGAAGCTTTATGGATTAGTAATTTCTTGAAGATTTGGGTCTACCTCAACAAGATCCTACACCTTTGTAATGTGACAACCAAAGTGCCATTTCCTTGGCAAAGAATCCTATTTTTTGTGCAAGGACAAGTCATATTTCTCTCCAACATCACTTCATTAAAGAAAAAGTTGAAAACAAGAAAGTTTCACTCATCTATTGCAAGGGGGAAGATCAAGTTGTTGATATTTTGACAAAGCCTCTTTCTAAAGAGAAGTTTCAATTTTATTATAATTTTTTTGGGTTGATACCCATTGATGTAAACTCCCTGAGTAAAGCTTAAAGGGGGGTGTTAGTGTAATCACCCAAAAATGGTCTACAAAACCATATGCCCCCAATATTGATTATTCATCAAGAAAATCATAATCTTGATTAAATCCCCTAAGTCCTAATCTAAGACGATTCACCTTATCGATCTGATTTGACATAAACCCTAGGTCCCATTTGATTATTGCATTTGATCCTATTTAATTAATTAATTCCTAAATTATAATGTTGTTGATAATTAAATCAACCTTATACTATTTATTTAATTAGTGTCTTAGGACGTTGATTAAATAAATAAGAATTGTCAATTAATCACAAAATTGGATTAGATTCATTATGACATCACAATTTGGAGGAAAATGAATTAAAACCATTTAAATAATTTGTTGGTAAACAGATTTTTCTTCTTCACTTTAACTCCAAAATACCCAAATATTAAAGAAACAATCGAATACAACAGTTGGGAAATGTAAATGAATAATTAATTATCCTCTCAATTTTAAGGTACAACTCCCTTAAATGAATGATTTTCAATGAATATGAATCTTTCCTAATCTAACAGGGGTATGTTCTTAACCTGAGAACAGAAGAGGTAAACCAAGCTAGGCCTAGATAGGAACTAGCTCAGGCAGATTAAATTCAACTAAATCTAGCCAATCTGAAGATCTTAGTAATCATACGAACTCTAAAAACTGGTAATGCAATGACAGATAATGAAGATTCAAATACAAAACTAAGGATTAATGATAAAGAAAAAATGAGTCGATCTATTTCATAGGAACATCTCCCAAATATAGAATAACACTAGATTCCCCTCTAGTTAGTTGTATCAAATCATAATATAGAACTCTGGTTCAATCATAAACTGTAAATCTAATTTCAAGGAAACATTCAAATCAATAGAAAGATAAATGAAATGCAATGGAACAGTTAAAGAAATGGTATTTAGACATACACAAATTTGACTCAGCAAAATGCCATTCTTCACACCAAAATTTAGCCGACCGTTTATTGATTTTGGAAATAGTACATATAGAGTTCCAGAGTTGGACCGTTACAAAAAGGGTAACCAAAACAGTTCAACTTTTCTAACCATAAATGATAAAAAAATGCTTATCCATTATAATATTTATCAAAATCTAGTGCAAGAGGGAATCTATCTATGCTTCATCTTTCTTCCCCTTGTCTATTTTAGCCCTATAGGCGGTGAAAGTTGTAATGATTGGGATGAGTTCTTCGTGCCTATTGATGTGAACATTGGTATATCTGATGAGCCACTAGGAATGACCTTTGGCCAGAACTTTGATAGGGTCTACCCGATCCTTCAGTTCCTCAATAGCCTTGTAGATACACCCACTCAATTGTTGGAGATCTGGTACTTTATCCAGGCGGGAAGAAGACTGCTCTGCCATTTTGTCCACATATTCTGAGAAGGATTTATGCATGTTGGTCACTCCAATCATTTCCTTTCCATGACCACTTGTCTATGATTATGTGTGGAGACCTTGAAGGAGTTTAAAATTTATATTCTGCTCCTCTTTGATTTTGACATCTGTCTGTTGCAACCCTACTTTGGCTTGGATGATCATCTCAATCTTAAATTCTAGACTTTGGAGCCATTCAATCAAAGGCTCATCTCCTTTCTGCAAGATCTTGGCCTTTATTGCCTCCTTAGTCTTCATCTTCACTGCTACATGTAGCATTACTATGCATTCTTGACAGTTCACTCTTTTTGTCATGAGAGTCTGCAAGTTCTAGTCAATGTTATTTCTCTCCTTTTCCAACTTTAGGAGAGTGTCACCTAATTGCTCAACAACCACAATCCCTTCGGACCTTAGTCTCTCGATCCAGTTCCTACCAATTTGCACAAAATGCCTATCCTCTTGCAACTTGGCAATGATAGCTTGATTCTTTGCAACATTGGGATTGAAATTGATTTGAGCACAGGGAACACTAGCGATCAGAGTGATGAGCTACCTAAAGAAATTTGACAACTCATTAACTTCTGCTTTGAGTTGCACTTTAGGAGTCTTGAGCTCTTCGAGCTCTTCTTCAATCACTACATTGGTAGACTTCCACCAATCCACCTTGGTTTCATGATGGGCCAACCCCATATCGAATGACTACAACTAAATATCATAGGCAGACATGTCCTCAAATCTTCCCTCTTTCGTAGGCTTGGCTACTTCCATAGTGAAATATCCAGTTTCAGGATCTCAGCCTTGTGTAGACATTGTCTTTACCTTCTTCACTTTACTCATAGTAGTGTTTGGTTATAAGTCCCAGGAAAGGGTATCTTTGTTGGATGTCCCTTCCTCATGCATTCCAAAGTGTTTTCTATACAAGATTCAGTACTAGTAACTTTGGAAGCAGAGACCAGTTCTTCTATGAACAACTTCCTGATCACCAGAGGAGTAGCTTTGGGTCTGGAAGTAAATGGGTTCACCAAAGTAGGAGAGGAGGAGACTAATTTAATGACTTGATCGGCTTTCTATTTCTTCCCAACCCCCTCATCCAATTATGTGGCTGAAGTACTGGATCTATCTTCACCCACCTCTACTCTAGTAGGGGATCCTCGCCTTGGAGTATCTTGAATCGAGGTGTCGACTTGTGTGTCTACAGTACTATCCTTAACTGATTGTTTGGGTCCTGTTCCTTTAGTGAGCTCAACTGCAGACTTGGTTGGGTCCTTGGAGACTACTTCTTCAGTTGAACCGATGTCTGGAAGCGGGCCCTCTCTGCATGTCTTCTCTAATGGGATCTCTTTCTTAGGAGGTTCATCACCTCCGCCCGCTGGCTAAACTAATCATTTATCCATAGTTGAGGTTTTTGCCAAGGATGTTGCAGGAATTTTTGAAGTCTCCTTTGTAGGATTTCATTGAGAAGGAGGCTTCCTTTCTGACCTCTTCCTTCTGCCTGCCGTCCACTCGACCCACTGCTCCATCCTTTTGTAGATCCCACCAATCAAGGTCTACAAGTCATTAATGACTTGACCTAGCATGGGTTTGGAACTTATAGGGAGGGGCTTTATCTTTTCTAAATATGTATTATCATACATATGATGGCCATCATCTTCAATCCCTTCAACTGCAAAGTTAACTTTGAACTTTTTAATTTGTTCAATAGTTAACCTTGCGTATAATCTTTCTCTGCTTTCTAAGTCATCCTTGAAATTGGCCCAATAGTCTTCAATATCATCAATGTGATGGATAGCATGACTCATTTGAATGCAATAATCTTTCTAGCCCCCAAATTATCCACTTTCAAACTTTACTGACTGCTGAAACATTTGGAATTACTCACTGCAAAAAACACACTCTACAGGTGATTTTCCGCCAAGGAGAAGCCCGAAACCAATTTTCCACCAATGCTACAAAATGAAGTGCCAACACCAAAGACTTCAAATGTAAATAGAACCAATGTTAGAAACCTCTGAAATATGACCTTTACCGTATTTGGGAACTTAACCTACCCAATGAAACATGATCTCATATACAAATTCCCTTTGGCTTCCAAAAGAGAAGTCAAATTGGGGAAATCTGATAAAGGCCTCCTAGCTTAAGGGGGAAACTAGACTTAGACTCAAGACTCTCATGAAGATCTCAAGACCAATGCTACACAGTAAACTTCCATTTTTGTGTAAAGGTATGCAGGACAAAATTGGGGAAACATAATCTAAAAGGATTGATCAAATCAGTTTAGTTCAGTCAACTAATTATCATTTTAGAAACAATTCTACTAATTCATCATTCAATTTAGAAACTTCCAAAATGATTGATTAAGCATTAGAGTTAAGTGATTCTTCAACTTTGAGTCTCGACCAATAAAAGCAGTTGCACATGGATTGTGCTAGTCTAGGATTAATCTCAATCACCAATCATTAATCAACCTCATCCATCTATTTTCGAGAGGATTTATATATAATTAGGCTTATATTCTTCTAAAGAGACAATCGTGAAATAGAGAAACATTTTCAAGTTGGTGATAGATTATAGTTAATTGTTTATCTTATTCATAGTTTATTTATCTTACTTTCATTTGCATAATTAAATGATAGGAATCTTACTTTCATTTGCATAATTAAATGATAGGAATCTTATTTTCATTTGCTCAATAATGGATTAATCTTATCTTAATTTGGATGAACTTGTGTTTTATTTAGCTTAGCTTTCAAAATTCTTCATTTAGATAGAGTTTATAGTCACTAAATTTTGTGATGATCTGAGAGAAAAATTCATACTCCTATTTACTAGAAAGAAATAAGTCGCTTTCATTCATTTGTGCTTCATTAGTTTACTTTGTTTGATCAATCATGCAATGATTCATTGAAGTGTTTGTGTTGTTAGATAAGATGCATTTTGACACACACATTTATGGTGCCCACTATGGGGCTCGAACCCATGACCACAAGGTTGATCATCTATACCTATAATTTGATAGAACAATTGGGATTTTCAGAGCATGTCATTGATCCCAAGAATAAGATAACAATAAATTCATATAATGAACAAGAGAGATGTTCCAAAGGTCTCATATTTCTATCTATCAGAGTGGGTCCTATAGAAAGAGAAGTCATATGTCAGGTTCTAGATCTTCCAATGACATACACCATTTTTTTGGGAAGACCATGGATCCATGAGATACAATTTGTCTTATCCACCTACCACCAGTGCATCAATTTTCCTTTCAACAGTGTTGAAGTCATTGTTCCTCTAGATACCATTTATGCTTGTAATGCATTGAAATAGTCGTCTGATACTCTTATGCCACACAACACAGAAGCTTCTACCTCTGAGTTAGCTAGATATATAATGAAAGAAATGGAAAAGAAGCTTAAAATCAAAGACAAGGGGATGGGTGGATACATGATAGACTTGTTTTGTCACTAACATCCCTTCCCACATCATTGAAATATTATGGGAGACATTCAAAATAAATTCAATCATCAAATACACCAGCTAAAGTAATCTATGATGGTAGTTTTATTCAAGAAACTATACCTCTTGAAGATGAAAATGAAGAGAAACTTATCCTAGAATGGTTGTATAGGGATCCTAATTCCCTGAAGGTAATGTTGTTAAACATTGTGAGATCTCTCCCAATAAATATGCCAAGGGATATGAGCTGGTTTGATGTGTGGGTTATTTAAGGAAAGGGCCTATAGATTCTAATCAAAATGGTCTCATAGAACCCATAGAACTCAAGTACAAAGGTTCTGAAGATACAACTAGCTTAGGCTTCTTATCAGCTAAGGAAATGAGAAATAACGACACACCCCCTATAAATGGAATGAATCTGAGGAGGATGAATATCCTTATCCTATTCCCATGTGTGTTCTATCTCTTCTTGATAGGGATGAACAATAAGATCCCTAGATCAACACTTCTGAACAACTAATGATTTCTTATCAAACAGAGGCTTCAACCTCTCAGCAAAGTCCTCATATAGAGGAACAAGACATGACCATAGAAAAATTTATGCAAAGGAAACATCCTATTGGGGTCAAAGGATAGGATTTACTCATGTATTAGACATGGTGGACCAAAATGAAATAGACTCTTATGAGTATGAATTTTAAATTTTATCTAAAGAAACTCTAGATAAAGAGGTCAACACAGTGCAACAATATGTAACCAAATTCAAGGTAGGTGAAAGCTCAGGGATTAGGTCTAATGAATTAGATCCTCAAATCCCTGACATTCCATGATTCTTTTAGGGCCCTCACCAATTTGAACACATATATACATTGTACTAATTTAGGACTCTACTTAATAGGCCAAGTTTATGATGAACATAGTGTGGACACCCTGGAACCTGTTGAATCATTGTCACTAATGCATCCTGAACCAAGTGTGGAAATGATTGATGAAGATATCAAGTACCTCAATTAGAAAATAAAAATAAAAAGAAACAAATGTTTTGAAAGAAAAAATCACATTGTGGAGGTTTCAGAATAGAAAATCATAAAATAAAAGATGCATCCAATGATGAAAACCTCTTTGAGGAACTAAAGGATTGGGTAATTGATATCTTACAGAGTCACTTCCAATAGTGATCATCAGTGTTGATAGAACCAACACAACCTGTGAATATTGGAACTAAAGAACATCCACATATAATCCATCTGGCACAATCACTATCAGTAGAGGAGTTGAAAGAGTTTAGTCAATTATTTAAATAAAAATATATCAACTTTGCATGGACCTATTCAGATATGCTAGGGTTGGGACCATATCTCATAATGCACCATCTCTCAATTGCACCTAGAGTCTAACTAATTAAACAAAAATTTAGAAAGATGAACCCTCATGTTGCTCTACTTATAAAAGTTGAGTTGGAAAAATTTATCAAATCTGGATTCATCAGAGCAATTGACTATGCAGAATGTATCCCAAACATTGTGCATGTTTCAAAACCTAATAAGTCTATCTGAGTATGCACTGATTTCAGAGATCTTAATAGGGCATGTCCCAAAGATGACTTCCCTTTTCCCAATATTGACATGATTGTTGATATGATAGTTGGATATGAAATGTACTCATTAATGGATGAATTCTCAGGGTACAACCAAATCAAAATTTCCCTAGAAGATCAAGAGAAAACAACATTCACATGTGCCTGGGGTACCTTCTGTTAGAACATCATGTCATTCAGTTTGAAAAATGCAAGTGCTACATACCAAAGAGTTGTAACAACCATTTTCCATAACATGATACACAAGAACATGGAAGACTATGTGTATGATACAATAGTGAAAATCATGAAAAGTTATACACATCTGCAAGGTCTGGGCAAGATTCTAGACAGAATGGAATGGTTAAGATTAAGTTTGAACCCAAAGAAATGTGCATTTGGTGTGACATCTGGTAAAATGTTAGGATACATTGTCTCTACAAAGGGTATTGAGGTGGTTCTGGAAAATTTAAAAGCAACCATGAAGATGCAGTAACCAAAGAAAATCAGCCAAGTGAGAAGACTTCTAGGGAGGATTCAATCAATTAGAAGATTCATCTCACAGTTGGATGACAACGGGAAACCATTCACAAAGACCTTGTGCAAAAGAGTGATGTATCAATGGGATGAAACATGTGACAATAAATTTAACCAAATCAAAGAATATTTGGAAAATACACTAGTCTTGATGTCTCCTATACAGGGTAAGCTATTAATTATGTACATCTCAGCTAATGCAACATCACTGGGGGCACTCCTAGCATAGCAGGATGAGAAAAAGAAGGAATGAGTTATTTACTACATCAGTAGAATTTTGGTCTCGTATGAGATGAATTAATTAGTGATTGAGAAGGATTGTCGGGCAGTTGTGTTTGCGTCACAAAAATTGAGGCATTATATTCTGGCACACTCTATAAAACTGGTTGCAAAGATTGATCCACTGAAGTTATACCTTCTGAGAAAAGCTACCTTGACTAGAAGGTTAGCTAAATGAGTCATGATTCTCAGCGAGTTTGACATTGAGTATGTTGAATGAAAGGATATCAAAGGGAAATCCATTGTAGATCAATTGGCTGTAACCCCATTACAAGATAATCAACCTATCAATGTGAAGTTTCCAGATGGATCCATTATGCACATCACTCATAGATTATGTAAGATGTTATTTGACGGCTCTTGCACTCAACAAGGCTCAGGTGCAGGTGTGTTATTCATCATTCCATAGAGCGACTCTGTTCCCAAGGTGTACAAGATTTGGTTCCGTTGTACAAAAAAAATTCTTAAATATGAATCCTTAGTGAATGGAATGAAATTGGCTATTGAATGGAACATTTCTGAGTTGTGTGTTCATGGTGACTCTCAACTAGTAATCAACCAAATCATCAATGTCTATCAAACAAGGGATGATAAACTCATACCTTAAAAAATAATGGTTGATTATTTTAAAAAGTACTTCACTTTCATCACGTTCCAACAAATTTTGAGGATAGAAAATAGAGTTGTCAATGCAATGGCTACACTGGCCTCCTTACCACAACAACGAGAAGACTTCTGTTATGAGTTCCTAGTGGAAGAGCTCCATTACCCAGCATTAAATCCCTTGACATTTTGATGATCTATTTTGTCATAGGAAAAGAATCATCCTACTACCAACATGTGTATGCTTACCTATGCCATCAAGTGATCCCTGATGAGCTAACCCGCAATGAAAAATGACACTTGATCTGCAATGTCTCACAATATGTTCTCATAGAAAATGAATTGTATAGGCAAGGAATAGATATTTCTTTGCTTAGCTATCTAGAAAATGAAGATTCCAAATGTGTGTTAGCTAAGGTACACAAAGGTATTTATGGTACTTTAGCTCAAAAAATGGTGATATTTGGCTACTATTTGTAATGACCTAAAATGGTAAACAAAACCCTAGGCCCCTAATCTCGATCTCTCATCAAGAAAACCCTAATATTTATCAACTTAAGTCCTAACTTTAAGGAAATTCATCATCTTCAATCTGATCTTACCTGAACCCTAGGTCCTAATCTATCATCACACTTGATTTAATTATTTAACTCCTAAATCCAAAAATATTGGCAAACAAACTTTATGTCATTTATTTAGTTAATATCCTAGTATGTTGATTAAATAAATAGATAATTGTCAATTAAATGTAAAAGGGAATTAAAATTAATAAATTGAGTAAAAAGTGCATTTAAATCATTTAAATATTTAAAAATGCATTTTTGTGTCATTATTTCAATTGGCTGAACATCAAATTAGAGACAAATATTTATTGTTCAGTTAACTAAGTCTTTTCTTCTCCTCATTTTGGAAACAATCTAGTTAACTAAAAATTGACTCAGTTAACTCCTCTTTCAATTTTAGAATTTTCCCAAATGACTAATCAATTAGTTCAGTTAACTAACTCTCTCAACCAATAGCCTTCCTTGCACATCGATTGAGCTTCTTTGAGTCAATATTGTCCATTCTTCGAAGTTCAATCTCGGTCGTCGGTTTGACAAAGATTTCCTATAAAAGAAAACTTCATTTTCATCACAAAGGATTGAAGAATTTGAAGTAGATTTATTACGTTGTTTTTGTTTATCATCCTTTATTAAGAATTTAGCATCTTAGCATATTTACATGTTTCAAGCATTTTCATTGATAATATAGGAATATTTTATTTGGGATTTAAAATAAACTAAGCTAATGATTGGATGAATCTTCTTGTACTTGCATTATAGAACAATCATCTTCTGTGAATCCTTCATTTAGAGTCAATAGGTTTGTGTTGATCGGTGAGAAAACTCATACTCATGCCTACTAGAAGGAAATAGGTCGATTTAGATGAATTTATTATTTTTGTAGTTTAATGTTTTCTTAGAATTAACTATGCAATGACCTATTAAAGTTTTTTTTGTTTTTAAGAGGTCCACTTTTCACACATACACTATTGGCTAGACATGGAGAAATAATCAATAAAGTACTCCAAATCTTGTAAGAAATGCCAACTACATGGAAATATTATACATGCTCTAGCCATGGGATTATTCCTTTCATTGCACATTAGCCCTTTTAGCAATGGCCATTTGACCTCAGTAGGTAGATATATACATCCTCTTCAAACATACATAAACTCATAATAACAACCACATAATACTTCACTAAGTTGGTTGAAGTAGTTCCACTCATAAAAGAAACAGGAAAATAGGTGGCCCTATTCATTTTGAAATACATAATCTGTCGATATGGTATCCCTTCATCCATTATAATTGATAATGGAGGGAAATTTAAGAATGGTGAAATCACTGAACTTTGTGGTATGTTCAAAATCAAACAACATTGTTCTTCTATCTATTATCCACAAGGAAATGGGCACGCTAAGGCCTCAAATAAGAATCTGTTGAAAATCTTGCATCACATAGTGAATAAGTCAGGAAAGGATGGACATCAACAGCTCAATCCTGCATTATGGGCCTACAAAATATGCATTAGAACACCTATTAGAGCAATGCATTTTTTTCTAGTATATGGAATAGAAGTGGTCCTGTCCATAGAGGTAAAAATCCCATCTCTGAGGGTTTCTTTACATAGGATGATAACATATGAAGACCATAGAATCTTGAGACTGCAAGAGCTAGATCTATTGGATGAGCATCAGCAAGTAGCATTCGATTATCTTAGAGCATATCAGAAGAGAATGTCAAGAGGATACAATAAAAAGGTCAAACCTAGAGAGCTTTAGGTTGGTGAGCTTGTGTTGAGAGAAAATCCTTGTAATCAATCACATAAAGAACAAAAGGGGAAGTTGGAACCTAACTGGTTGGGTCCCTACATTATTATTGTAGCATTTGGCTCTGGAGCCTATCGACTCTCTACACCAAAAGGAGAATAGCTCTGGGAGCCCATCAACACTCTCCACCTAAATAAATTCTACACCTGAGCATTCTTTATATCCAGAAGCATGTACATATCTAAAATGTCCTAAAGAAAAGATAAAGATCAGAAAAAGTCCTTAAAAAATGACAGTCCTAGTGAAAAACTGGCAACAAGCACCTTGTTGAATCACCAAAAAATTAAAAAAAGAGAAAAAAAGAGAATAATACAAAAAATTTAAAAGAAACAAACAAGTGCCTCGATGAAAACTTGGTGAACATGTGCCTTGGTATAAAAAATAGAATCACTTCCAAGTAGGTGAAAACTTGGTAAACATGCACCTCTCTTACTCAAGAGATTCATCTATCAACGCAAGTCTTTGCATCCTTCATACTTTCCTATCATTTGCTTCAGTTTGTACATAGCTTTTGTGACAAATTGGTTTTTTCTGAAAACCATCATGGTTTGAAACCGATCAAAGTCGTAGTCTGGGGGAAATCGAATCGGCTTTGTCCCAGAAGTCTAAGTCAAGTTAGTTGTTCGACACGGTGCCATCTTGGATTGGAGTTTTTTTTCATCTCATTCATAGGGTATCACTTGTCACTAGGGGAAAGCACTCAAATTCAATCAATCCGATGAACCCAACCAGAGTCAATATCTTAGTCCTTTCTGCAGCATAATTTTCCACTAACACAACGGTGTTTCTCAACACCCTAATCAACAATGTTTCTTAACACTTCTTATTTTGAAATATATGTGTTTCTTAACACACATTGGATAACACAACATGATCCTTAATATTGGCTTAATAACACTCAAGCACACAACTGTGTTTATCAACACGATACACTCACAATCATGATGGTGTTTCTAAACACCCTACACACAAACATATAACACTCACAAACTTGTTGAATGTATTTTGAACATTTTCTTGGATCATGTATGTTATCAATGCTTTTTGCTCATTTTTTCTTTGATTTTTGCTTGTTGGTGTGGTCTTGAGGATCCTGCAACGTCAAAATAAACTGGGTGTTTGTGATAAGAGATTCAACATTAAGGTGGAAAAGCCTCACATACCTCGACTTCATTTACTTTCATGCCAAGGTGAGGTCAGAACTATCTCCTTGACTTTTATTAATCTATTTGTTTACACAAGATCCCACTCATGGTTATCTCGGCTTTGTATGCCTCGATACTAGTGTACCCTTGCAACATCAACTGGAAACAATGTGTTGGTGCTCAAATCAACAGATTTGATTTCCTATGGATTTTGCATATCCAATGGTGAGAAACCCAAGTGATTTTCCAACTGACAAGGTTTCAACCTAATTTAAGTTTCAACCTTCTACAATTTTGGCTCTACAGAACCAAGGCTAGTAGGCCTATACCCTAGAGTTATCTCCCAAATCCTTAGGTTTTTTTAGAGTAGATAGTGTGTGTTCCAAACTTTCTTATCTCCAAGTATGGCAAAGTAATATTGAGATCCCTAAAATAGGAGAAGTGAACTTTCAAGAGAAATGAAATGTTACAAATATTTAAAGAATTATTGATGGATACAAGATATAAATTGAATAGAGCAGATGGGTATAGTATCTCAAAAATATCAACAATGAAACTATGACCATAATCCAATAAGAAAGAAAGACTAGTGCCTTACTCAACAATGGGCAATAGAGTCACTATCATTCCAATCTTATATTCAACCTCAGAGATAGTTTAACAGGAAAACTTATCACTTCAAAGGTGTTATGAAATGTACATGCAACCAAAAACAAATTCAAAGATATTTCAAAAGGGGTAATACTTCTCAGATGGCAGACCAATTGATTGAGGTCTCAATCAATAGAATTTAACCATGCAAAATGAGAAAACCAATTGAAAATATATACTATGATTCAAATCAGGAAGCATGCACATCAAACTATCACTTTGAAGAAGTTCTATTGGTTTATCCAAGGGACTAATTGTAAAATGATAATGAAATAATTGTACATGTGAAGGAAAAAAGGACTTATCTTTATTTGATTTTGGAAAATAGTACAATAGATTTCAAGTTTGCAGTTATTGATCCATCTATCCCATCTGACTATAATAACAGTAATGTCTTATTATTGTCACATGTGTTGATCTTGGTATCCTTATAAGTATATAATCCAAAGGATGCAACCAAGCTTCAAATCAACACGATGATTCCTAACAAATACCTAACCTAGTGATCAATAACCAAATGTTTAATTACAATAATGGAAGAACCAGTTATCCTTATTCAATAATAGTTATCGACCGATTAGGTCTCATAATAACTTAACAAGTATTTCATAATATGTCTGTGAAAATAACTTAAACAATAGATCTGCACAATAATGATATTCCAATCGTATATTCATCCATAGTCTATCTCATGAGTATGTCGACCCCATATATATCTACACATGATAATGAATATATTCTCTGGTGCATAGTCTTTGGAATCACATTTGTTTCCTTTTATCAACCACCACCATGGCATTGGTCATTCCTTTGCAATCCCTCTTCATCACGTCTACATGCAAACATTCGTCACAACCTCCAGATTCTGGACCGTCCGATCAAACCACGTTCACCAGCTTTGTTTTCTGCATGCAAAGTTGATAATCAAATAATAAAATAAACCCTAAGTATAATAAAAGGTTATAATGTTTTAAATTCCATGTATTAAATCAATTTTAATATCATCTCCAATGCCTTTTGTCTTTTTCTCATTGTTGCCACGTGTCGCACCCTTCGCTATCACGCAATGGTTAAACTTCATTCACTTTTTTGTTGTGTCATTGCACTGAGCCATAGATCTTTTAGCCTATAGTTGCTGATCTTCTTTAAATGCCTTAGTCATCTTCTAATTACTTATACCCACTCGATTAAGTCCTAGTCGTTGATTTAAATCATGGGCTAAAAGATAGTGTTTAAGTAGTCGGTCTTTTACTTTACTTTATGCGCCTCTATGTAGTCTAATCATTATGCTTCACCAACCAAATACCGACACCTGTATCTCCACTATTCCACTTGTATATCTCGGCGGTCCCGGGACACCTATTACTCTTTTTTCCATCTTGTGGTGTTTAAATAGCACATAGCTTGCGATAACGTCATTGCGCTCGACCGTTGGATCAAATCTTAATCTGATCGGATATGAATTGGTTTAGTTTTAGTCAAGCAGACCCCATATGACACATGACACTCATTATGTGGTGCCATGTTAATTAAAAGAATCTGCGTGTACATTGAGTGTAAACTTTCAAATGTTGACATCTCTTGTTTGATTGCTTCAATTAACATGGGGTCGAGACCAGAATAACTCACCACCCCGCAATGGATAGAAGATCTCTCACTGCTTCATTTCACTATCATGTTATAGGTAGATAGGGGGTAAGTTTATTATCATATGATTGCATAAATTGTATGTTGATTACAACCATTTTATTTCGACTTCAACCTTGCTAGATTTTTATCTGCATCAAAGATAAATAATAAGAAATCAATAGTATACAAGAATAACTATTAGAGACATAGATTAAAATGATATAGTATTGATAAAGGACATAAGAAATATAAGTAAGAATCACAATGTATAAAATAGAAGGATATATGAGCTAAATAAATAAGTGCAAAGAGATACTTCCCTAATTGATTATGAATACAAATTATTTTGCAAATATGGGTTCCACCAGTGGCTCTTTTTGAGGATGTGTGTTTATACCTGAATGCAGAAAGATCCAAGCTATCTCTAGAAAAGCAGACCATTATAAAATACAATAATAATATATACTTCATAGATAAGGAAGAGAAAAAAACTTGCATGTTGTCAACTTCAATAGAAAAAGGTTTAAGATATTGACCATGTACAGGAAGTTCATGATGGTAACCCTCCAAGTCCTGAAAGAGATAAGAATTCTCACCGCCTTTACCAATAATGACAAAATGTCCTACCCATAAAGCATCAAACTTTCCATGCTTTCCTTTTTCTTGATCTTTCACATTCCATCTCAAAACCTTCTTGAAATTTCCTTTCTGTAGTCTTTTTATCAAACAAGACTTTTACTTTTTGCTACAACTCTTGATTTCTCTCATGAGCTTGACTCCTTATTTCATCCAATTCTGCAAGCTGTTGAATTCTGTCTTCCATGAAATCCACTTCTTCACATTGCTCATTACTTACAAACTTGTATACTGGCAATAAGTTATTTAGTGGTGAGTGAGCTTTCTTTCCATAGACAAGTTCATATGGGCCATATCCAGTAGAATTTTTAATTGTAATTCCCTCTGCCCAAAGTGAAAGTGGTAATTTTGAATGCCATGATCTTTTATTACTATCCAACATCCTTTTGATAATCGTCATTATATTTTTGTTGCTAGATTTTTCTTTGCCATTGCCTTGAGGGTGATAAGGGGATGAAAAATAAATCTTTGTTCCATATTTCTCATGAATTCAATGAATTATGAATATCTGAAACACATAGCATTATCATAAACAATCTTCTGAGGAACACCAAATCTTGTCAATATATTTTCAACCAGGAATTTGATTACTACTTTACTAGTAGCTTGTCTAGTTGGTATGGCTTCCACCCACTTAGTGAAGTAATCAGTGGCTACCAAAATCCATTTATGCCCACCACTAGATGTATCAGTGATTTCACCTATGAATTATATTCCCCACATTTGGAATGGTTCTTCAGTAGACATAGGATTGAGAGGTAATGTACCATTATATTTGAGTTTTCCTGAAAACTACTGACATGCTTCACATTTTTCAACATATTCATGGAAGTCTTTAAATATGCAAGGTCAATAGTATCCTGCATTTAATATCTTGTGTGCAATGTTTTTTGTTGAAAAGTGTCCTCCACATGCTCCATCATGGAAATCCTTAAGAACCTTTTTAGCTTGGTATGTATCTAGACATAAAACAAGTATCACATCCATGTTTTTCAAGTATAAGTCTCCTTGCATTAAGATGTATTTAGATGCTTGCAATTTCACTATCCTCTTTTGATTATTAGTAAGGTTTTCAGGGCATTTCATGTGTTTTAAGAAATGGACTATGTTAATGTACCAAGGGCATCTTTCAATACTTGTCTGAGTTTCACTTAGATCAATATGATTTACCTATAATGCATCCATATTTGATTCTTCCATCAACCTTGCTAATCCTTGTCCTCTAATAATCTTAGTGATCTGGATGTCTATATCAAATTCCTAAATTTGATTTACCCATCTACATCTTCTCCCAGTGATTTCTTATTGTTTGAATATATCCTTTATTGTTGCATTAGGAACATAGGATATCACTTTTTCTCCCACCAAATAAGGCATGAAGGACTTTACTACCTTTACAAGTGCATAAGCCTATTTCTCATTGATATCATAATTTAACTCAGAGGCTTGAAGGGTTTTATTGAAGAATGTTATTGGTTGTTCATATCCTTCATTATTCTTTTGTAGTAAGACAACAACAATGGTGTGATATGATGCAAAGGAAAATAATTGAAATAGATTAGTATAATCTAGGGATTTGAGGACAAGAGCTTCCTTAATTGCCCTTTTAATTTTTACAAATGCCTCCAAACTTCATTTGTCCACTTCATGTCTACACCCTTTTTCAACGTCATAGAAATTGGTTTGATTACTTCTAAAACATTTGGGACAAATCTCCGTACAAATTTTATTTGTCCAAAGAAAGATTGGATCTTTTTAACACTCTTAGGAATCTCAATTTTATCAATTGCTACAATCCTATCTGGCTCTATTCTTACTCCATTTTTGGATACTATATGCCCTAATACTTTTTCTTCAGTTACTGCAAAATGGCATTTCTTTGGGTTCAGAGATATCCCATATTCAAGGGGTCTTTGAAAAATCTGCTCCAAGTGTCCACAGTGATCTTCTTCCCTTTTGGAGTAAGCAGTTAGGTCATCCTGATATACCACCATAATTACATCAATGAAATCCTCAAAGGCAACATCCATTGCTCTTTGGAAGGTAGCTCCATCATTAGTGAGTCCAAAAGGCATTCTAGCATATATACATAAGCACCCCAAGGTGTAGTAAATTTTGTCTTGTATTGTTCCTCTTCTTTTACCTTCACCTGGTTATATCCTGAGAACCCATACATTGTTGATAATAATTCATTCCTTGTGACATTTTGTAACAATGCTTCCATGTTAGGCAATTCATAATTTTCCTTTAATGATGATATGTTTAGATTCCTGAAATCTACACAAATTCTAATATCACCATTCTTCTTCCTGACAAGGACCAAATTTGA
Organism: Thuja plicata; assembly: GCA_018584345.1. NCBI lineage: Eukaryota > Viridiplantae > Streptophyta > Pinopsida > Cupressales > Cupressaceae > Thuja > Thuja plicata. The sequence continues at coordinate 913,905 of MU225455.1, read as the reverse complement.
AACCCATGTTGAGTGTCTAATTGGATTTCTTATACCAGCATCCCTCATCTAAATTAGCTCATGTTTCATTTTGGGAGCTAGGGTAGGTTTTATAGGTCTTTTCCTTTGTCTGAATGGTTTGGCATTAGGATTCAAAGGTATCTCATGTTGAAAAAGGTTCTCTTGGTAAGCTTTAAGGTCATCATAGGACCAAGAAAATACATGCCTATATTTTCTCAATAATATGATGATATTTGTTCTGATCTTGGGGGTTGAGCTTCTACCCACAAATAATTCCTTTGGAGTCTCTTCATTTCCCAAGTTTATCCTTTCTACTTCATCCATTGTGACATTAGTGCTTTTCTTGTCCATTTTTGAACCTTTATTGTCAAACAATCTCTCCATTGCTACAAGACCTTTTGGAACCTTATTGGTTTTAAGTTGAATGAATTCCTTTCCAAACAATACTTCTTTCCCATTCTCTATTTCAACATGAGAATTCAAGACTATCAATTGATCTTCATACTCTTGTTCACATGCTAAAAATTTGATTATATCTCTTTCATCTTCAAAGATTTGCCAGTTGTTGATGTTATCAGGTATAGCAAGCCTAGTTTTAACTTAAACTTGAACTATGTCTTCACAAGGGATTTTGATTATGCTTCAATTCCAAATTAGCCATAAAATCTGCAAGGATATTTTTTGATCTATCTATACAGTCAATAGAAAAAGCATCAAAACATTCCATAAAATCTGATAATTCATTTCTATACCTTTTAAGATGAGGTTTCTTAGCAACTAATTTAATTTTAACTTGAGAAATAATCAATTCAGAATCACCAAAGACACTTAAACATTTTATTCCATGCTTACTAGCTATCCTCAAACCAAGATGTAGAGCTTCATACTCTGCAACATTGTTAGTACATTCAAAATCTAGTTAAAAGGAATATTTAAATTTTTTCTTATCAGGGGAAAAGAAAATGACACCAGCTCCATTACCATCCCTGCAGAAAGCACCATCAAAATCATCTTCCAAATTGTATTTTTACTTACTTGAACATGTAATTCAATAGGTTCAGTATTATACATTGCATTGTTTGAAATACTTACCTAAAAGTTATCCATATCAGAACGAAAGAAATGTGTAACCAAGCTTGGATCCACATCCTCAATAATGTATGGACTTCTAGTCTCCCTATCAATTCTCACATCCCTTCCATTCACTAGAATAGAAGCATAAGAAAGATCTAATTGAATACTACCTCCTACTAAGCTAGACCATTGTCTAGATAGAAGCATTCCATAATTGGCAGGAAATTCAACCACAGTAATATCCATTTTATAAGACATTTCAAGACATGTAGGAAATTTAAATTCAACATTATTCATTATACCTACAATAGGAATAGATATGTTATTCATAGCATAACATCTACCAAATTTGGTATCAACATTCATTCCTAATTCTTTCATTACATCATTAGGCATAATATTCATTGTTGCACCAGAATCTATCATACAATTCTTTACCAATATATTGTTTATCAATAGATTAAGATAGAAAGGATCAATTGGATTTCCATTTTTTCTTAAATTAGTTCCTAGATAAATAGTTGGAGGATCCTTTACTTCTTGGTTAAGATCTTCCTTATTACCTACATTAGACAATATTTTCAAAGCTTCATTTTTACATTCATGTATTTTAACTATTTCAAGCAAAGGAACATATATCTTAACTTGAGATAATGCATTAGACGTGAAAGAACATTCATTGGGAAGAGATTTACTAACCACCTTTTCTCTTACTATTTCTGGAAAGTCCTAAGGTTCTACTTGTTTATCTTGAGAAATGTTTTTGTGTTTTAGCCTCTTTGGATCAATTCCTTGGTCAGGTTTCCCTCTATCACCATTTACTGTTATATTCCTTAACCTATAATTACTCTTGCCTCTTCTACAGCAGCTATTGTGTATGCTTTATTCTCCTCTTCTATTAATTCTCTTAATCTTGGAGTACTCTCCTAATAGCTCCCATATTGATATACTCTATTTAGGTCATCCTTGTAGTAGTATTCATCTGAGGAGCTATAATCATTTTATTCCCACATAGGATCTGTTGATAAATTATTCACTGTGGGCTGTTGATCATCATTCTTATCTTCATCCTCTCTCCATCTTAGGGCAACAACACAATGTTTATAAGAATGTGGTAATCTGCGGGCTTCACACCAAGGATAGATTTCCAAAAAATGGTTGTTTTTCCTCAATGGGTCAGGAGTATGTAATTATTTTTTTACTGGTTTCCCATCCTTCCATTATGTGCTATAAGGCATATCCTATAATTTATATCTGTCATTTTTATATGGTACCCGATTATTCTGGTTGTACTTAAAATTGCCTCTTCCATTATTCACTTGGAGACCTCTCACCATATTCATAAGCTTATCTAATCTATCTTCCTCCTTGTGTTGCTTAGGCTCTTTTAGATTTAACAGCCAAGTTTCCTCCCTCTTAGTAATTATACCATATGCCTTCCTATCATTTTCAATAGTTATAGCAATCTTGAGAGCATGTGCCAAAGTAGAAGGCTTATGAGATTTGATTTCATAATTTGTCTTACTATCAAAATCACCCATATAGAAATTAATTAGAAAGGCATCAACAGTCTGAACATCCCTTGGAATCCTATTTAGAACCTTGTTGAATCTTTTATTGAATTCAGCCACAAATTCATTTTTATTTTTCTTCATACTTGTCAACTCATGTGAAGCAAAAGAAGTATCATTGTGATCACCGAATTTTTCTATGAATTGATTTACATATTCATCCCAACTAGATATGGATCTATTTGGAAGACTTCTGAACCATTATGATGCATCTTCTATGAGGGATTGAACATAAAACTTCATGTATACTTCCTCATTGAATTCATCAAATTCTTGGATAACATTCTTCAAATTTACACAATGCACTTTAGCTAATTCTGACCCATTCCCTAAAAACTTTGGAATTGCACTCCTTAATTCATTTTTTATGTCATTAGGACATGCCCGTATGCCATAAAAATATAACTGTCTATATCTGCCAAAAACCATTGGGGCTCTATAGTTGTTTCCATTTTGATTGATGGCTCCATGTCTTTGATTCTGTTGATTTACATTCTAGAATATCTGATTATTTCTTGGTCCAAAATTTGAGTTGGTATTATAATCTCTTGGACCATAATTCTGATCCCTATTATTCTAATATCCACTATACATCCTTCCACTATTTTTATGTCTATGTTGTTCATGTTGGTCAGATGTGTTAGGATTCACTCTATTTTTGTGGTTATGTTGTTCTCCATCTTTCCATTTTCCCCAATGATCTCTTCTTTCCCAATCATTGTTGTTTTTCTCAGTTCTTCCTCTATTGTCTAGTTTGAACAATGGGTTGGTATGATCATTGTTAAAAGCATGCCCACTATTCTTCCTATGAGGAGGATTGTAAACTCCATTTCTATCATCCTTCGGAGCTTCTTTTTCTCTTGGGGACCTGATTGTACTTCTCTTTATTCTCATTTTCCTCAATACCTCTTCTGGTTGTCTTTTAAGAGCCATGACCATTTCTTCATCTTTTGATCCTGCATTGGCCATCTCACGAAATACAACATCCCAGTTGTTAATTATTTTCTCTCTTTCATTCATTTCCTGATTTGGATCATGTTGAGACTTATTTCCTTCTCTATTACCTTGGAAAAAGGATTACAATTTTCATCACTGCTTTCATGGCTATGATGGCTTGAATTAGGGAATTGTTCACAAGCATACTCATGATCATCCTTATCAAGGTATATCATACATGGTACATACGACATCTTTACACTTGAATTCATACCTTTTCTTAGGCTTAAATCTAATTCAAGCTGATCTAGATGCAAGGATCTTCTACCCCACATGAGATAGTCAGTTACCAAATTATATGACCAAATTTATCACCACTTTAAAATTATAGATTTGCCACCTTCTTCTTAGAAGGAAATACTTTATTTTTCTTCTGGATTATTTTCTCCAAGCAGAGCGTAACTTCTATTACCAGAAACTTTGAAAACTATTCTTTAATGATGAATGTCCCTAGTAGAGTCACCAATCTGTTGGTGCTCAAATCAACAGATTTTTCCTATGGATTTTTCCTATCTAATGGTAAGAAACCCAAGTGATTTTCCAACTAACAAGGTTTCAACATGATTTAAGTTTCAACCTTCTGCAATTTTGGCTCTGCAGAACCAAGGCTGGTAGGCATATACCCTAGACTTATCTCCCAAATCCTTAGGGTTTTTTAGAGAAGATAGTTTGTATTCCAAACTTCCTTATCTCAAAGTATGGCAAAGTACTACTAAGATCCCTAAACTAGGAGCAGTGAACTTTCAAGAGTTAATGAAATGTTGCAAATATTTAAAGAATTATTGATGGATACATGATATAAACTGAATAGAGAAGATGGGTATAGTATCTCAAAACTATCAACAATGAAACTATGACCATAATCCAATAAGAAAGAAAGACTAGTGCCTTAATCAATAATGGGCAATAGAGTCACTATCATTCAAATCTTATGTTCAACCTCAGAGATAGTTTTACAAGAAAAATTATCACTTCAAAGGTGTTATGAAATGTACATGCAACCTAAAACAAATTCAAAGATATTTTAGAAGGGGTAATACTTCTCAGATGATAGACCAATTGACTGAGGTCTTAATCAACAGAATTTAACCATGCAAAATGAGAAAACCAATTAAAAATATAGACTATGAATCAAATCAGGAAGCATGCACATCAAACTATCACTTTGAATAAGTTCTATTGGTTTATCTGAGGGACTAATTGTAAAATAATAATGAAATAATTGTACATGTGAAGGAAAAAGGACTTATCTTTATTTGATTTTGGAAAATAGTACAATAGAATTCAAGTTTGCAGTTATTGATCCATCTATCCCATATGACTATAATAACAGTAATGTCTTATTTTTGTCCCATGTGTTGACCTAAGTATCCTTATAAGTATGGAACCCAAAGGATGCAAACAAGATTCAGATCAACACGATGATTCCTAACAAATACCTAACCAAATGATCAATAACCAAATGTTTAATTACAATAATGGAAGAACTAGTTATCCTTATTCAATAATAGTTATCGACTAATTAGGTCTCATAATAACTTAACAAGTCTTTCATAATATGTCTATGAAAATAACTTAAACAATAGATCTGCATCACAATGATATTCCAATCGTATATTCATCCATAGTCTATCTCATGAGTATGTCGACCCCATATATATATGCACATGATAATGAATATATTCTCTCGTGTATAGTCTTTGGAATCACGTTTATCACCTTTTATCGACCTCCACCATGGCATCGGTTATTCCTCTGTAATCCCTCTTCATCATGTCTGCATGCGATCATTCATCATGACATCGAGAATCTAGACCGTTAGATCAAACCATGTTCACCACCTTTCTTTTCTGCATGCAAATTCGATAATCAAATAATTAAATAAACCCTAAGTATAATAAAAGGTTATAATGTTTTAAATTCCACATAGTAAATCAATTTTAATATCATTACCAAGGCCTTTTTTATTTTTCTCGTTACTTCCATGTGTCGCACCCTTCGCTATTGCGCAATGGTTGAACTTCATTCACTTTTTTGTTGCGCCATTGCGTTGAGCCATATTTATTTCATCCTACGGTCATTGATCTTCTTTAAATGCCTCAGTCATCTTTCTATTACTTTTACCCACTCGATTAAGTCCTAGCCACTGATTTAAAGCATGGGCTAAAAGATAGTGTTTAAGTAGTCGGTATTTAACTTTACTTTATGCGCCTCCATGTATTCTAATCATTATACTTTGCCAACCAAATACCAACACTTCTATCTCTGCTATTCCACTTGTATATCTCGGAAAGCCTGGGACACCTGTCACTCTTCTCGCCATCGTGTGGTGTTTAAATAGTGTGTAGCTTGCGATAACACCATTGTGCTCGACCATTAGATCAAATCTTAATATGATCGGATATGGCTTGGTTTAGTTTTATTTAAGCAGGCCCCATATGACACGCGGCACTCATTATGTGGTACCATGTTAATTAAAAGAATATGCATGTACATTGAGTGTAAAATTTCAAATGTTGACAACTCTTGTTCGACTGCTTTGATTATGATGGGGTCGAGACCAGAATACCTCACCACCCCGCAATGGATAGAAGATATCTCAATGCTTCATTTCACTATCATGTTATAGGTAGATAGAGGGTAAGTTTACGATCATATGACTGCATAAAGTGTATGTTGATTACAACCATTGTATTTCAACTTTGACCTTGCTAGCTTTTTATCTGCATCAAAGAGAAATAATAAGAAATCAATAGTAGACAAGAATAACTATTACAGACATAGATTAAAAAGATATAGTATTGATAAAGGACATAAGAAATATAAGTAAGAATCACAATGTATAAACCAGAAGGATATAGAAGCTAAATAAATAAGTGCAAAGAGATACTTCCCTGATTGATTATGAATACAAATTATTCTACAAATATGGGTTCCGCCACAATATTCAAGTCATCTTGGATTTAATATCTCAATGCTTACATTGGTTTGCCACTTTTTATCTGATAAATGTCATACTTATATCATTATGGTTGCAGTGGCACCAAGAAAGGTTGTATTGACTCCGATGTCCCAAACGCTCAGTGTTGAAAATAGAAAACAAAAATCTAGTGACTAAGACATAGATTGCATTCATATTAGATATTGCATTGCAGTTTGATAGCATGATCACATTACATAATTCTCTCTCTAGTGAAGGTTGAGGCCTAATTTCAAGTGTTTGTCATCTTCTCTCTCATTAAGCGGTCAACAGCGAGTCATCAAAGACATGATTGAGCATTGGAAATAATGGAGTGGTGTTTACTGAGAGGGGAGGGGTGAATCGGTACCCTCAAAACTTTTATCACTTAACCTTATTCCTTTTATTAATCAATTGTATTACCAACCATATATGCTATTCTATCTTTGTGTATGTTATATTAAATCATAAACTTAATTAGCATGTAAATATTCATAGAAACATTCATGAAATGTATAGACACATGACACAAGATTTGGTAATGCAGAAAACCCCTGTTAGAAGGTAAAAACTATGGTGGGGATGAAACCCACAAAGCTTCACTATATGCAGAATGGAAGGGGTCAGTTAAGGATTAAAATTTGATCACTTCTGATGATCTACCCTGTTAGCAGTATCATGTAGAGACTGGTTAAGGTCTACTATGGTAAGAGCTTTAGCAACACTATTTAGTGTGCACTCGGTTAAGAGATTTACAAAGGATTGTTAAATCCACCTTTCTCAAGGATTTCTTCTATTTTCTACACTTGTTAGAATGTAGTCAAAAATATTCAATGACCTGAGTATATGTAATCTACAATTGCTGATTATAGATCCAATAAAGTTTACATATATATTTATCACCTATTGTGATTGATCAATACCTTTGTTCTACTCGGTAGCCTTGAGTTTGGTTCTTGATAACCAGTTTCATCTTTTGTTTTTCTTTTGCATAAAACTCTTAGTCTGATCCATAGATGTGCTTCTTGGCTATAATCATCATTACACACGTGTTCTGATAGATTACATATCTATTTATACAATGAATTAGACCTAAATGAGTTTCACGTATTACAATGATAACTCTATGATCGAAGGTTTACAACTTGACCTTGATCTCCTAGTTTGCATGTTTCTAATCAGTTAGACTGATTAAAACAATTATAATTATATTTTTGTCCCTCAAGAAATGGATTTAAATCTGAATATAAAACATAAGTGTTTTATCTGATGTGGAAGTCATATCCACATTTTTCAAAATTCTAACTATCTCTTGGTAGACTGGTTCTCGGGTTTCTCTGTATTCTATCAGGATGCACTGTACTCTTCTTGTCGGGTTCCTCTTGTAACATTTTCAGGTTGCACTGTGTCATCGGGTTTTCTTGAGCTTGTCTGTTGGGTTGCACTAAACCTAACTTTCGGTGTTGGTGTTACCGATGGTTCAAAACTATTTTTCCTTTCATGCTAATGGAAAAAATGTCTTCAATCTCCCCCTTTGACATTAGTATCAAAAAATAATATGTGCAAAATAATAAAATGTTTAGTAATGTACACTGTGTGTTCACCTTTCATTATGACTCCCCCTATGTATATTTCGATATAGTATAAGTATATGTATGTACACTTACCTTTATACTATTTTCCCTTTTCACCTTATCATCTTTATCATATTGTTTTCCCCTTGTATCCCTTTGTATCATATCAATTTCCCCCTTTTTTGATAGTAAGGGAAAAGGTGTAATCACTTACAACTTGTCAAAAATGTGGGATCGAGATTTGTTCATGTCCTCCATCATCTTCTCCCATTTTTGTTGAAGGTGGTCTAGAGCCATGTGCTCCAATGTGATCCTTGTGTGCATATCATAGATGTTGTCAGTGATAGACATCTATGGGGTGGAAATTAATTGTCTTTTCATTGTCATATGTTGCTGCAGTAGTGTAAGATTGGGTAGTAGTAGAGCTTCTAGCTCGGTTACCTCATCCCTAAACTTTGATTCTACCTCTTGAATCCGAAGTCTCAACTTATTTACTTCTATTACCTTTGCATAATGCAATTGTATTTCATTGTTTGTTGTTGAGATACTTTGAGCACTAGATGTAAGATCTGCATCTATTTGTGCAATCTTTTCACTATTTTCCTTAGTGAATTTCTCTAATGTGCTTAACTTCTGAACTAAGGTTATTGCTTCTGAAATGATAGGTTCTAACTCACTTACTAGTTCAGACAACTTCACATTGTTCTCTACCACTTCTTGGCTGATTTTCTCTGTTAATTTATATTGATACTTTTTCTCTGCTCGTTCTTCAATTGCCTTTTCTGCATCCACATTCTGTGATTGGACTGTGTCAGTAAGAATGGATAATTGATCAAGGATTGATGCATTTTGATCAATTTTTGTATTAGGTACTATTTGTTGAAGTATATCCCTTGTTGTCTCAAGTACCTATGTGTCTTTTTTCCTTTTTAAGCTTATCCTAGATAGCTTTTCTTCTACACAGTTATGCATAGTTTGTTAGTGCCTCTAGATCCAATGTCCTCGAATCATAGGCTGGTATCTCAATTATCTCTTCCAGTACAACTAGATTCTTGTTCTTGTTCTTCTTCTTCTTGGAAAGTGTTGTGGAGGGCCCTGTATGCAGTACCATAGCAAGTTCCTTTTCTTGGTCTGATGTGTTTGGTGAAGGCTTTGGTGTATGTGTACTTGTATCCTATTGATCGGTGTCTTCATGTTGGTTGGGAGTGGATGTCTCCACATCAACCTTAGCCTTATTTGCAACATCTCCTTTGGTATCCTTAGGAGCGGTATCACCTTTCTTTTATTCTTCACCTTTGTCTTTTTTTTCTCCTCCTATTTCCTTTTGTTCTTCATTGGTTCCTTTATTCTGCTCATCAAATGTGTCTTTCAGTTCCTCTACACCCTTATCTTTGGGTATGCTTGCATCCTTGTCAGGTGATTTCTCCTTCTCCAAGATAATATTGATAGCTTGTATCTATAGTGGTATTTTCTTGGTGTATCTACTTGAGAAGCATCAGTTGTTGTGTCATGTTCCTCAGCTTGGTCTGAGGCAATAGTGACATCTTCATCTTTCTTTACCTCATCTATAGGATCTTCTCCAGCAATGTGAATGATAGTATTATCAGGGAATGTTTCATCTGCAATATCCATTTCCTTATTAGCTTCTATGTTTAATGCTTCTTCATTAGCATCCTCACCATCAGTTATAATAATGTGCTATGGGATCGGTTTAGCTTGAACTTCTTCATTGTGTGGCTTGTTAGTGAGTTCCAATACACGCTCGGGGCTTGTGTCCTTTTTGGGTACCTCGAGTATTTTCTCCATTCATCCTCACTTTTACTGTCAAGCTCAATTAGACGTCCCTGTAGCACTTTGTAGGATCTTAATTTTTGTGAGAACCTTTTGGAATGTAACTTCATCATTTCTTCAATCTCCTCCGTCTTAGATTCAGGTGGCATAACAGAAACTAGGGCTCTTTCCCTTATTTGTTTCTCAGAATGTAATGTAAATTTCCACCTTGTTGAAATTCTGTCTAGAATTTCTTTAGGCATTTTACCTTCAAATTGTATTGGTACATATTTGAATATGTACATTGTTGTAATGATTGCCTCCTCTAACTTATTTTGATCCTCGGGATCCTGTGTTAGCCATTTCCTAATCTTAGGGTCTGTTATTGAACTTGACTTGATGGTAGCTGCACATACCTCATCAATTGTAGTAGGGAACTTATTCTTAACTGGTTTTTCATCTTTTTTGGTGTCCTCTATGTCTTCCTTAGTTTTGATGAACCTTTTTCTCCTCTTAGGTTCTGATGTTTGACTTGTTTGAGGTTTCATTTTGTAATTCCTCACCTGTCCTTTCTTTACCAGTGATGCACTTGTGTCTTTATTTGTCTGACTTCTATTCCTTGATGCAGAACTGGTCCTTGGTTTCTTTTCTGTTGGTGGTGGTGCATCAGACTCTATAGATTCAGAGTCACTCAATTTTTCTTCTTCACCGATGGGTGACTGTCCCTCGATGTCATCCTTTTGTTCACACTCTTCATCATTCACCGAGAACTTTTTCTTCAGTGTCTTTACCATTTTCTCTTTCTTTCTATGAATTTTCTTCACAAATAAGCTTATTTTTATTCTTTCCTTGGCTTCCTCATAGGTTCCAAACCTAGGTTGTGACTTATCCACTGGTTCATTTACCAATGCTTCAATAGCATTGGTGGCTTAATCTATGTTGACTTCATAGTCAAGTGGTGCTAACCATGTTGTTCTTGGTACAACTGGTTTGATAAAGGTGTTGTCAGTGTCCACCATAAAGCAAATTTTAGTCTTATACTTTTCTACCAGTTATTTTGGTATCCTCATTCTTTTCTGCATTCTTTCCTTAAATCCAGTGAATTATTCATCCATAACTGATCTAAAGTTGTCACCTAGTGACTTCATGAATTCACTGATTTATATGGTCACTTGTTGGGTGGTATCCCAGTTGAAATTTCCTATAGATGGAAATAGGTTCTAAAAGTAGAAAAATGTACACATTAAAAGTGATCCGAACTTACATGAATTGGACTTTGTGGACCTGATTGTCCCCATGTTTTCATCTAACTTCTTCATTAGAAGCTCGATAGATCTAATTTTAGACCCTTCTTTACAATCTTGTAAGCAGTGTCGAATGCTCCACATGATATATTGTTTAGCCTACTAGATTGGTATATCTTGTACCCTAGTACACATACACCGAACTTTAGTTTTGGATCGGTGATGGTGTTAACCTTCAATCCTCTATTATCCCAAACTGCACCTGTCATCTTCTCTATCTCAGGATGAGAAGGGTGTTTGAGAGCCTTGGCCTTTTTAGTTATAGGATAACCGATAACAACATGTATCACATCTCTAGTGATCGGTTTTGGCTCATCTAGACAAATATTTCGGTCATGCACTCTGCTCAGCACTACCCGAATCCATTCAGTCTTAAACTCCCTCAGGAACAATAGGGTACATGTTAGCCCTTTGACCTCGATGTGTTTATGTTCCTCCTTAATGGTTTCGCCTATACAAATCTTCTTATAATCTTGATCAATCTCAATATCTCCTATCTTAGTGATCTTGCAATGTATGTAGGCTCGTACATCCTCAATCAGTAAAAACCTAGGTGAAATGTCAGAGAACACACCAGTGTCGTCGGGCTGTGAAGAAACCTCTGGACAGGTTTTATGCTTAGGTTCTTCAAAAGTGGAGTTCTTGATCAGATTAACCTTATTTTCTTTAGCATTCTTGATCTTGGTTGTACAGGAAGTGGTTGCCATGATTTTTCAAATTTAGGGCTTTTCCCATAAAATATAATAGTGAGCTCAATGATTCTTGTTACTTGCTTTAACCTTTTGTAGTTGTTGTTGTTCAGAATCTGAATGTATTGAATCTGCTTGGAGTGCTCTGCAATTTGGTCGCTCTATTTTTGCCCTGCTCTACTCCGTTTCTTAATCACTTTGTGAATAATGAGCTCATCTGTCACCCTATTTATAGATGATGCCCAATTCTCTACCCACTTTTCAGGTGTTGAAGACAGAGTTTCTCAGGTTAAACACAAACTTCCAACTCGGGGTAAGTGATAACTTACTTGACCTTTCATAGGTTTACTAACGGTGCTCGGGAAGTGGCAGTCTTTAATGCATTTTACATGATTACCGACGAGTCTCAGGTTACATTGATTAACTTGGTTTTCATATGTACACCGATGATTCTCTCTATGTTTTGACAACTTAGCTTTTGTATGTTAACTGATGTTTTTTGGTATGCATTAACCGACGAGATTGAATTCACAAAATCATAACATAGTGCATCTTTAATCATGTTAGTTTTGCATTTTAACTATGTATAATGGAACTGATGTAAAGTATAACTTAGTATAGTGCAGTTCCATACTTACTTGTTCATCTTAGGTGGGGGTGGTGATGTCACCAGATCCATTGGATAAGGTGTCACCAACTATGTTGCTTGGTCCAACATCATCAGTGTTTGTAACTTTCCTCCACATTTTGTTTATCATCTTCTTGATGTCTTCAATGGTGTTTCCATTGGCAAAGGTGCTTGTCTTTCTCACTCGTTCTCTGCAGTCCTTGCTTAGATGATCAACTTTATGACAGTGAAAGCATGCCATTCCAGGGTTAGTCCAGCTCCTAGACTTTCTCATCCATTTTCTCATGCAGTTTGCAGCTATGTGTCCATATCTACCACATGTTGTGCAGTTTGTCCATGTGTTGTAATTCTAAACATATGATTTACTGACTCTTTTTGGTTGATAAGAATTTTCTTGATATTTAGGTTTCCATGCTTGCTTTTTCTTCTTCCTACATTCAAGAGATGTGTGCCCATGCATTTTTCAAGTAGGACAGTATATGTCCATGTAGGTTTCCTTCTTTGGTTGTTTCACCTTAGATTTATATTCATATGCTTTACGTCCTTTCTTGTTACATGTATAACAATTTCCTATGAATGAAGGTGTGGATTTAGGAATACCTTTTATTTTTCTCCTACAAACATTTGATGTGTGGCCTAGTTTTCCATGGTGATTGCGTGATTGGTTTCTTGGCCTTGGATTTGTGTAGACATTCTTTGGATCAGCTTGGTCTGGTGATTCTCCATTCTTGATATACCCTAGTTTGATATTGTTGTTGACTCTTCTTTGTACATCCAGAAAATCATCCATCCTTTTGGTACTTTCTTTAGCTCTCTTGATCATGTCATTGTGTTGTTGGTGAATTCTCACTTCATGCTTTAGTCTTTCATTTTCTTCTCTTAGTTCACCAATAGCTTCCAGCTTTCCATTTAGTTCTATGTTCATTCGGTTTGCCTCCTGACTCATAAGAATAATCTGATTGGTGATCTCATGATGATTTTCTGTAAGTCTTTGTATTTCTAACTCTTTCTCTTGTAGCTTTTCAGTAATCTTCCTCTTGTCATCAATTGATAGTGTTCTCTCTTGCTTAGCTTGTCTAGCGTTATTAATAACCTCAATCATTATTACCATCTATGTTTCTCGACCGATTTGCAGTGATTTTACTTGTCCAGCCAGATGTTGATTTATTTCATTTAGGTTTGTAATGCTTCCTTCAGATGTATCTAATGTGTTTCTTGATGTAGATCCTGAAGACTCAAATAAATCAGGTATTTCTTCTACATGATAGTCTATTTCATTACCATGATATGACATAATATTTCTTTCATCCAGTAGTTGTCTCATCTTGATTCTAGCTTCTTTATATTTCTCATAGAAGATCTGTATCTCTAACTTGTGATTCTCAATACTCGTGTCTAGCTTGTACCTTTCCATTGTATGATCTTTTCTCTTAAGTATTTAAACTTTTCCAATTAAGAGATCTAGCTAATACCAATTGTTGGAAATAATGGAGTGGTGTGTACTGAGAGGGGAGGGGTGAATTAGTACCCTCAAAACTTTTATCACATAACCTTAATCCTTTTAGTAATCAATTGTATTACCAACCATATATGATATTCTATCTTTGTGTATGTTATATCAAATCATAAACTTAATTAGCCTGTAAACATTCATAGAAACATTCATGAAATGTATAGACACATGACACAAGATTTGGTAATGCAGAAAACCCATGTTAGAAGGTAAAAAATACGGGGGGATGAAACACACAAAGCTTCACTATCTGCAGAATGGAAGGGATCAGTTAAGGCTTACAATTTGATCACTTTTGATTATCTACCTTGTAAGGAGTATCATGTAGAGACTGGTTAAGGTCTACTTTGTTAAGAGCTTTAGCAACACTATTTAGTGTGCACTCGGTTAAGAGATTTACAAAGGATTGTTAAGTCCACCTTTCTCAAGGATTTCTTCTATTTTCTACGCTTTTTAGAATGTATTAAAAATATTCATTAACCTAAGTATATGCAATCTAAAATTGCTGATTACAGATCCAATAAAGATTACATGTAAATTTATCACCTATTATGATTGATCAATACCTCTATTCATCTCGGTAGCTTGAATCTGGTTCTTGATAACTTGTTTCATCTTTTGTTGTTCTTCTGCATAAAAGTCTTAGTCTGATCCATAGATGTGCTTCTTGGCTACAATCATCATCACACACATGTGTTCTAATAGATTACATATCTATTTATACAATGAATAAGACCTAAATGAGTTTCATGCATTATAATGATAACTCTATGATCGAAGGTTTACAACTTGACCTTGATCTCCTAGTTTGCATGTTTCTAATCATTTACATTGATTAAAACAATTACAATTATATTTCTTGTCCCTCAATAAATAGATTTAAATCTAAATATAAAACACAAGTGTTTTATCTGATGTGGAAGTCGGATCCACATTTCTTGGAATTCTAACCGTCTCTCGGTAGACTGGTGCTTGGGTTTCTCTATAGTCTGTCAGGTTGCACTCTACTCTACTTATCGGGTTCCTCTATTGGGTTTTGTACGTCGGGTTCCTCTTGTAACATTTTTGGGTTGCACTATGTCATCGGGTTTGCTTGAACTTGTTTGTCGGGTTGCACTAAACCTGACTTTCGATGTTGGTGTTACCGATGGTTCAAAATTATTTTTCCTTTCAGACTAATGGAAAAAATATTTCTTCATCGAGTTCCTGTGTATTGACAAAAAAATTTCCTATAAGAGATGTTAAAAACATTGCATGTAAGCATATCATATAGACTCATACATACATAATTGCATGTCCATTTTCATAATCATAAATCTATTGCATTGTATCATCTTAAAATGGAAGCACTTCCATGATAAGAACATTTATCCCTCCTTAAGGGATGTTTTTTACCATCATCATACTGTCCCCTCATTCCTGCATCATCTCCTGCTTCTGTGCCTATTTAGGACCCTGATTGGGCCTCTCCGGGCACCTTTTATCCCACCTGGCACATTTTCTAGGGGTTCTGACCCCATGGATCAAGGTTGACCTCGACCTTTACCTAGGTCAGGGTCGACCTCGACCTTGACCTGCGTCCCCCCTTTCAAATCTGGAAACTTGTCAGTTGTTGGAGGTCATCAAAAATTCATTTTTCCCGCTTCCAGGTTGGCTGTTTTGGGTTTCAAAGTAGAAAATCCTAAATTGTATTTAATATAGGTCCTCTTCTAGGGGAATGGGTCTAATTTGAATTTAATTCTCCTATTTTGGCCTCTCTAGAAGATTGTGCCCTAGTTTCATATAAAAGGAAGCCTTTCTCTCTCATTTTCTCTGTCTTCCAAGTGCAAAAAGCTCTAACCAAGATTTTGTCAAGAAGCAAAAGGTTCAAGCATCCATTGTTATACATGTTTCCAAGCTTTCAAGGTGTTCAAGTCTTCCTCTCAAGCATTCAAGTCCTCCATTGAAGATCAAGGATTCAAAGCTTTCAAGCCTTTTGAAGGGATTAGGTTCAAACATGCAAGATTCATCATTCAAACCC
>MU225455.1:847879-884698 GCA_018584345.1 Thuja plicata | reverse complement strand
AATGTGGCATCCATAGGAGAAGGGAGTTACATGCAAACTCCTCCACTCATCTCTACTTAAGAGATGTCTCTCACACACTTGCTTCAATAATCTTCTCTCTCTCAATCTCTCATTGCTCTCATTATTGTATTGAGCTTATTGCTCTCATCCATAGGCTTTTTTGCCATATTCTTATTCACATAGGAGTTTTTCTTTTCTTTTCCCCTTACCAAAATCTCTTGGCTCTTTGTTGGATTCTTGGAGTTTCTCATATGCTTGATAGTTGATCTTGATATCTTTATCTCACTTTTTGGTTTATGGTAAAATCTTCTTGCATTTCATTTTCTTGGATTACTTCATATTTATGTTTTCATTCTTTTAATACTTCTTACAGAACACACCTATTATGAATGGTGGCATTCAAATATTTGTGAGTTACTTTGTAACTCCTCTCCTCGTCTCTATTTAAGAAGATATTCCTCTCTCTCATTTCAACATTATGATGTTTTTGTAAATGAGCTTCTTTCTCTCTCTCTTTCATTCTTAGGCTTTTCCTCATTCATAATTCACGAGGGGTTTTTATTTGCTTCTCCCCTTTCAAAAATTATTGTCTCCTTGTCTTGACTCTTTTGGTGATTTCTCCAAGTTTATGTATTTCTCATGTTAACAATCTTATCTTCAATTAGCTCTCTAGGATTCTTTTTTCTTTCTTTTCTCTTGATTTTTTTCCTTTCAATAATACATACATACATATACATATTTTTTAGTGTATGTATATATGTATTTATGTGTGTGTATGTGTGTATATGTGTGTGTGTGTGTATAATGTCACTTTTGGGGGTGTTGCTGCCAAACCTTCATTAGAGAATGTGTGTCTTATATGCCCTATTGTGGTCTCATCCACATTGAACCTCACATGAGGGGTTCTCCCATGCACCCCTTTCTATACTCAAATGTAAACTTACTATAAATGCTAACCTTTTGTAATTGCAAGGTTAAGGCACCATTTTTCCAATTAAAAATATTATCCCAACTCCAAACCCCGATGCACTTACAATTAAATCTTTCCAATTTGCAAATTACATGTCTTACTCTAAGCCTTTATGGACTTGTGATTTAAATTCCATCGTCTATTTGCATCTTCGCAAACTACATAATTTCTCAAAACCGAACCCCAATGTGCTTGGAATTCAAGCTTTAAAGTTTGATTGCATTTTTACAAATTATAAAATGAAATCCCTTCTTTAATTATTGATACATTTTCAATTCAATCTTTGGAGTCCAAGTTCATATTTGAAAAGTGCAAAACACAATCCCATCTCTATACCCTAATATATGTTCAATTCAAACGTCATGGTCCAATGTACAAATTGTAACCTTGCACAAAATTTCCAATCTAGAATAGAAAGGTTAGTTTTCAAAAATAGTTGGATGTGGAGTTTTCATTTGTGTGTTGTAAAAAATGACTCAAGTCAAATATTCAAGAAAATATAGGTGCTCTTTATTTGTTGAATGAGAAATTTCCAAAAAAAAAAAGCACAAGGATTGAAATTAAACATAGACTAACGATTCTATCATAGTCATAATGATCCACAAAAATGATATCATAACATCATAGCAAGGAAGTAAACTACATATACACCTCATATCATAAGATTTTATTTCAAAAAATAATATCTAAGCAAAGGACATCACAATTTGTGAGAATTGAAAATGAAGCCTCAATACAAAATGTGAATAATTTACCATATATTACAAGGATAAATAAATTATGAGTTTAGTACAAATTATGTCAATAGATTACAAAATTACTAATTAAGAATTTACCAAGAATAGTAACTCGCTAGGGAAACTCATTCCACTTCTAAACACAAGCATTCACCAAGAAATGAAGGAGAGATTTTTAGCAAAGAGAAATGAATAAAACTACAAACCTTTTATTTTCTTTGTACCTTCCCTAAATATCCCTCAAGACCCCTTTTCCCCATTTCCATCTAAGAAGTTATTTAAATTATTTATTTAGAATTGGATATTTCACCAAAAAGGCATTTCCTTAAGGAATATTTGTAACTTTATTAATTCAAATAAAAAATGACAACTCCTGATTAAATAATTGAACACGGTTAATTTGATCAATTTGACTAATTCTTAATTTCCAAGGAACCTTTAAATTTACAATACATTTTTCAAGTATGTCTAATATAAAAAAAAATGCATACAATAATTCTATTAAGGAAAAGTAAATAATTAACTTCACATTTTAAGCATATAATTTATTCAAATACACTTCAAAATAGACATTGTCAAACAAGAACCTAAAGCTAAATAAACATATGTAAAGAGAACACACTTTGTGGATTTATTTATAATGCTTGGATCTAGAATCAATACCAATTTATACCATGGTTTTATAGGTATACACAAAATACACCTTTCAATCAAGTTGGACCAAAATATTTACATGGCATGTTTATCCAAATTGATTCTCTTATTAACCATCATTAGGGTAAAACATGTATATGTATATTCAATAAACCATTGAGCATACATTATTTCATACAAGATAGTCAAAGCATAACATATGCATCCAACATGATACAAATACGAATAAATGAAATAATTTCTATAGCTAGCATTTAAATAAAGTTGTCCTAAAGCGTCATCAATCTAAGACAACACAAAGCATGAGCTAGTAATCACCGCAACATAATGTGGAACCAAATAACATAATCAAGTCAGTACTGAAATCAATAAAGTTAAAACAACCTCAAAATTAAAAGTGGTCAAATATAAACACATAAGCACACATTCACTAAAAGGGACTTAGACTTTTTATATTTTAAATGATATAAGAAAACATCCCTCAAGCTTAAAAGCAGATAAATATCACCACCAAAATTATATGGACATTTCTAAATTATACAGGAGGTAGGTAAAGTGATCTACAAGTTAGATCTCCTTTTTCTTTTCAAAATTCATTATGTTTTTCATGTCTTGTGTTTAAATGTCCATAGACATCATGTTCATGTTGAATCAATGCTCCCCAAATTGGATTTATCTAATACTGACTATGTGTTGTAAGTCATTTTTGTGAGTCCTTTATATTGATATTGTAATGAAGAAGAAAAATTATTTTGGAATCATATATTGTAACATATATTTGCTTTTAACGAGGTTCCCCTATAAGTAATTTGAGTTGTGAACCCTAAATTCCTAAGCTTGATAGTCTTTTATGTGCTACTAGTGTGAAATCTAAGAAGAAAATCCATGAAACCTGTATTCAAATTGGATAGTTAAGGATCAATTATTGACGTGGGTAAGACCTCCTTCACTTCTGGCTCAACTGAACCAAGGGTATTTTCCTTAAGGTGGTGAGATAATTGATATCATTCAGATTGAACACTTGTTTTGTTACAAACTATACCCTTGATACAATGTATTATAATACTTGTGTCATAATATACCTATGTTAATTTGACAAATAAATCTATAGACCTTTAGGAATAAAAATCTTACCAAGCATAACGTTTAAATAAAATGGATATACCTACCCCTCAATTGGTATACCTCTAAGTTAGAAAAACTACCGAATTTCAATAGATAGAAAGTGATTTTAAGGAGTTGTTCTAGTCTTAGATTGATGAGAAATAAAATTTACCATAGATCATCTATTTTAATAGGAAAATAAAGTCATGAGATCATTCAAACATATAATTAATTAAAAATATCAAAAGAAACCTATAAAAAATATTTCACCGGAAATTTTATTTCTCTGTTGCAGGTCAAAAAGCCTTATGATTTAATTTTTCCAAGATTCATGTATTATGTTGATGTGCATATTGAATCTTGAACTTTGAACTTCAAAGTTCAAAGTTCAAAGTTCAATTTCTCATTTTCCATTCGACATCCTCGTAAGCTTTTCCTTCAGTCGGCAAAATTCTTTAACCCACGGATTGGTGTGTCAATGTAATATGGAATCTTGAACCTCGCGGTTCTTATTCAAGGTTCACTTTTTTCAATTTACGTTTGTCACTTTGCATCCTCAAGCCGCATCTATTCCCTTTTGATGTCAGCATTTTTGTGATCTTGAACTTTGAACTTCTGCCTTTTATGTTCACAATTCAATATCTCCCCATGCATCTTGCTTAATCTATCTTATTTATTGTTTTATCAATATATGACTAAGGCATATGTGATCTTGAACTTTGAACTTTGCGCTTCATGGTTCAAGGTTCAAAATTTGAAATGCGACAATGATCAAGTGTTCATGACACGTGTCGGATCTCACTGTCCTCTAAGAGATTGGCCTGAAAAGAAGGAAAATAATGCCAGCATAGCAAAAGTACATTTTTCCTGAAGAGGAAATAAATGTGACTGGACGTGGCCAGCTAATGACGGCGAGAATCATTAATTCACAACATGCAATCATGATTACCAAAGAAGGCAAATTAAATGTATGTATTATATCTTCACTAATTGCCTTTTTCTGTTTTCACACAACCATCAGAAGCACATACAGAGCCGAAGCACCTTGAAATATTATCTCTAGAAGCAAAAAACATACGACTATGGTGAGTTTCAAGTTTTTTTCTCGTTCTCCTTTCTGTTTTTAGAATTATATGTTGTAAAGAAAGGAAATTCCAGTCTTTTCATCTCTTTAGCTTGAAATCATTTATTTAAAGATTACTATTAGTAGTCCTAGTGAGTCGGCTTCTCAAGCCAGATTTGTAAAGGAGAGCATGTTTTCTTCTATAAGTAGTTGCTTACCAGAGATGAGAGACACATTCCTTGTAAATGCAGACATGGCAGAGATCATTCAAAGATTGAAGGCTGCAAAAGAAGGAACCCTATCAGCCAAGATTGTGGAAAGCAGATTGTTGGAAGCTACTAGTTTCCCAGAGGTGACTCTATGCCCCGAATTGGTAATGGAATGCAGAAACAGGTATGACGAGATTGACAAATGCATTTGTCTTCCTTCTAGAGAGATATTGGTGTCCATCAACAGACAAGTAGTTATGGCTGCTCTGAGAATCCCTTCTGTAGAAACTTACGTTGACTGCAACTTTGAAAAGGCTAAGAAGGAATTTCATCATAATTTCAAAGATTACAGCAATAAGATAGCCAGAGATTGGTTATTGAAAGTCGAAACAGGAGGTTCTAGGTTACCAAAACCCCTTAAGAAGGATCATTTGATAAGAGAAGTGTGTGACATTTTAGTCATGTTAAACAGATTGAAAGGTAAACCTAATGACATTATGTGGGAAGACTGGATGTATATTCTTGTCCAAACCATTCTAACTAAGGGAAAATATGTTGACTGGACTGAGATAATAGCAGCAAGACTTGATGAAGAGTTATCCCAGTCTGCAGAGGCGTCCAATTTCTATATGTCTTCATATTTCTTTTATGTTTTAGCCATAAGCAGAATTGGGAAGGCTTACCTCATGAACCATGGAGAGATGACATGAAAATCTATGAATATCATTCTCGTTTGCAGAAGAAGAGAAATCCTGGGAATTTCCAGAGAATACAAGATGCATTCCTAGCCAAACTTGTTTTCGAGCTGAGAGGAAAAGAAAATTATAGGATGTCTGAGGAAGCTATGGAACTGATTAAAATTTATGGCAGTTTCTTTATACAATTCCCCACTTTCAGTTACTTTAGGGTCAGAGGTTTTAGTGGTGAACCTATGAAGCTTCCAAGATATTGCTTGGATAAATACATTTTGTTGGAGATATGCAGACAAATACTCCAGGTAGGAGTGAAGTTCAGACCCAAGAGAGGAGTAGTTTCCTTCTTCCCTATTGATATTGGACATTATCATTTCAGGTTAACACATGCTATGTCCTCCCCTGACGCAGAACTAAAGGCTATCAATCTTCCTTCCTATCAAATTTGAAGCTATTTTGACAGCAAGAAGTTCATGGCAAATCACTTCAAGGTAGATGTCACTTTTCTACATCAGCCAGATTTAGAAGATTTCTGGGCAGACTGTATAGATGATCTTGAGGTTGTGAGGAGGTTACATTCCAGGTTTACATTAAGCCAGGTTATCACCATGTGGCTCCCTTTTAAAATCAAAGGACTTAGTATTGATGATGAAGAAGATGTGACAGAGCCATAATATGTGGAACAGAACAGTGAAGCAGTAGCCAGAAAAGTAGATTGGGGAAGAGAAGAAGTAGATGATTTGAGTGTTATTTCTCAGGAGGTGTTCAAAAGAACAAACAAATGGCTGAAAGAAGTAAACAAGAAGAAGCAAGAGATTCCTGATTCAGTAACCAGGAAAAGTACAAGAATTTCAAAACTCGCAACTTCCTCTGCCATTACTAATGAAATTGAGAAATTGCTTCCTATAGTTGAATCTAAAACTGGGATAAAAGATCATCTTGAAGAAGAAAATCCAATTCCTATACAATTTGCAAGGACCATGAGAGCAAGGAGAAAAAGGAAGGAAAATACATATACGGTTCCCTGCATTGTAATTGACCTCAAAGCAAAAGTAAGTAAGAAGAAGCCTAGAAAGAAACTTAAAATGGACAAGAGCTTGGTTAGTCCCTCAAAAACTCAGTCATCAGGAGAGGGTCAACAAGACCTGTCAATATTAAACACCCCCACAAATGATTCTACACCAAAAAGCCTAAACTGGCTAGATTTGTCTGTCAACAAGAAAAGGAACATTGTTCCTATCTCTTCTCTGTGGGAGATTTGGTCAGCAAATACCTTAGAAAGACTCCTCGAGTCAAGAAACCAAAGGTGGAAGCGATGGTTTATGTGGATGCCAAAATAGGTCATTGGATGGTAGAAATATTCAAGCCGAATCCTGATAAAACCAGTGATGAAGTTACAAAGAAAGATTTTCTTATGGAAAAGATAGATCTGGGAATGTCCACCAGGGCCACTGAATCAAAGATTATGAACTCAGCAAACAAAAATATCAATCATCGTGTGCATAAGGATGTCAAGGAAAAGATAAGATTAAAGCATTCCCTTTGTGAAATTGGCAAATACATCCAACAGCTTCAGAATCCCGCACCTCAACCATTGTCAATAGTCCCATTTGATCTGGATGTCAAGTCTCTAGAGAATCAGAAATTCTTAGACCAAGTGCACAAGGACAGGTCTATTTCAAAGGCTTTCTTCACCTGGATGAATAAGGTAACCAAAGAAATTACTAAATTTGCTGGTGACTTTGACAGCGTGATAGATAAACATGAAGAGTTATTAAAAATAATTGAAAGAACTGTGGATATGTGGAAAAAGGAAAAAGAGCAATTGGAAATTGAAGTACACAACATAGAATTTGTTTATACTTATGGTATAAACAAGTTCCTCTCTGAAAAGGTAGTGTCAAGGATAGATGAGAATTCTTTGTTTATTGTTGAATCTGGAATGGGAATGCTCGATGTATGAACAAGCCATCGAGGAATCATCCCAGATTATTGAAAATCAAATTAGTTCAAAAGAGATTATGCATGCATAAAATGAATATACAGGAAAAATCATTGGAATGGAAAATGAGGCTAGTAGTGAAATGGCTAAAGTATTGGCTTGTTTCAATCAAAAGGTGGAAAAACTGAGAGCTGCTAAAGAAATTGGAATGGATGATCATTCAATTTTAGCTCATGTGGAGTCAGCAGTAGTCTATGGTTATGAGCAAATGAAGATTTTTGAAGACAAGTCGCAACTGATGCAGAATTTCAAGAATGTTTGGTTGCAGAGGTTTGAAGAAGTTGCCAAACTGAATCAAGAACTGGGGAAGAGATTCTTTGCAGCATTTGAGGAGTGGAAAGTGGAAAAGGACGCCACCAAAGCATCTGATGGGGCTGCAATTGTCCTATTGGCCAATTAGTTTGCTAAAGTAGTTTTTCTGTTTTAAGTTCATTTTCGCAAGTTGTTGCTATCTTTAAGACAATTAGTTTTGAAAACTGAATCAAGCCCTGCGTGGCTATATATGTTATTTTTGATGACCAAGTGAGGGTCGGTTCTCTGGAAAGAAAACTTTACAAGATTATCTATTTTGTTTAAGTTATTTCAGTGCTGGTTAAACTGTGGATTCTGAGTATATTAATATATTATCAGTTGGTTTTATAAGCAGATCTTGGTATTTTCATTGATCAGTTGGTCTATTGAAGTGTATAATTTTAGTTTCAGTTGGAATTAAATGAGTATGTTACCATAGTTTGCAAGTATGTTTTAGAATTTGTTTAGTAATATTTTTTGAAGATTTGATATCTCTATGAATCAGCCATTCTTAGTTTATTTATTTGTTTAAGGTTCTATTCAGTTGGCTCAGATATCTTAAAGATATTAAAATATCCAAATAGTTAGTCATTTATCAATGATGAATGTGAATTGCAGCCTTTCATACTTTCTGGTCAAAAGTGTATCTTAAAATAAATTATTTCTTAATAAAGGGTTATTACAGATTAATCATTGTATAAGGTAGTTGTTCCTTTAAAATAGAGAGTGTAGTTGTGAGTAACTCACTGAACTGTTAGTGCATTTTTCCTTCTGTATTCAGGGTATATGAGTTTCTAATTGTTATTTTTCAAACGGAAAAATTTGTTCACTAACAGACTTTTGGCGACTCTATTGGGGACATCAGTATGCAATTTTGTCTCCATATGAGATTGAATCATGGTATTGCCTGTTGATGTAATACCTGGTCAAGAAGAAATTACTCCTGTCCTCCAACCTGATTTGCACTTTTTAGATACTCAAGAGGACATTATTGTTGATTTACACACTTTGTCCTAGAACCTAAGAGTAAGTGGTCAATAATACCAACAAGTTTGACTTGTTATTGAAGAGGAGGAAGAGATTGGGGGAGTGGCTGAGATGACTTCCCATTGCTCAAGAAGCTACAGTGGTGGAGAGAGAAGCTCAAGGCCCACAAGGACCTTAAACCTAGATTCTCGCCCTTATACCAGGTCCCAGAGGAGAGAATGTATCTTTGATACATTTTTTCAAGAATTGCAAAATTTTCATTTTCCTATTACTTTTACCCCTAAAAAGAAAGTGAAGAGTAGACCTTCTTCCCCCCCTAAAGTTTCCCCTGAAGCATCTTCAAGTCTTCTTAATTGGCAGGCCCTAACATTATCTGGAACACAAGGCCCACCTATTGTAACCATCTTCCCGAAGGCAATCATGGCTCAACCTTGGGGAGTGGCTGTTGGTCCTTTAAATGTGGAAGAAAACCATCCTTTACCAAAAGGGGCTAGAGATGTATTACCTAAATTCTACAGTAATGGAAAATTTTCTGTAGACGACCATCTGAATGCTTTCAATACTGCTTGTGGAGTTTTAGTTGTCCAACATGAAGATGTGACGATTAGGTTATTCATACAAACACTTTCCGAGTTAGCAGCCGACTAGTTCTATCATTTTCCAAATGGTCACATTACTGATTGGAATTCTATGAAGACAACTTTTGAATCACATTTCAAGTCTGCTGAGGATGAACACTCTCTCTTGCTTAAACTATCCTAATTGAAAAAGGAGATGCATGAACCTATGAGGGAGTTTGTAGAAAAATCCAACAAGATCCTATACCAAATTCCCAACGCCAAAAGACCAAATGGTGAAAATCAAAAAGGTTTCTTTGTCAATGTTATGCCGTCAGACATAAGTTATCAGTTAAGATGGGATAGAGTTGTTGATTTAGCTGCTGCCCCGAATCTTGCAATAGAACTTGAGGATGATTTAATAACAGCTGGAAAGTGGAGAAGGGAAGTGCAAACATCATCTAATCAAGCATCTAATTCTGGTTCTACTGACCCTGTAGTGTAGAGATTATTTAATGACATGATTGCCCTAAAAAGATAGATACCAAAATCTACTCCCTCCCCATATCAAGATATACCCCATAGATATCCAAATCAAGGGACATGAAATTATGGGAAATCATCTAATGTCTTGCCAATTCAGCAAAGACTGCAAATTGAGCCTCCCCCTGCAAAGAGTAATATGTGTATCTTTCATTTGACAGATGAGCACGATGGAGATACATGTCCTAAGATGGTGTGATATAGACAGTTAGAGGCTAACAAAGAGACTATCGAAGAGATCCCTGCTAATGAAGAAAACTTCGGAGGACCTGGCGACTCCGTAAGTTACTACCTAGAATATGAGTTTGATTCAGATCATGGTGGAGACATTTTAATTACTCTGGAGGAACCTTCTTGTTCTGTGCTTATTAGGGGTCAGCAAGGTAGCAAAGGTACCAATCGTGTCTCTCACCCATTTCAAAATAAAAAGGAGAAAGAGCATATGAACCAAAGTAGCAGCTCAAAGGCGGACAAAAAAATAGGACCAAAGGTAAATATTCTAAAGAAATCAGACCCTGATTCTTCCTTTGATTTTGTTGATTTTTGTAAATCTTCCAAGATTCAGATTTCTCATGTTGAATATTTGAAGTTAAACTCCAATGAGTTGGATGAATTAGTGGATTTTGTAAGAGGATCCTCTCCTGAGGTTTTAGCTAATCAAACAAATACTGTATCTGCTCAAGGAAATCCTATAAATCTTGAACCAAATTAGCCTGAAAATGTTCAACCTATCCTTAGCCAAGAATCCTCAGAACCTACTCCAATTTTAGGAAAACCAGAACCTTTCTATGTATCTTTGTTCATGCATGGTCATAAACTTAGTAACTGCATCATAGACTCAGGGATGTCAGACAATATAATGCCCTCATCTGTAGAAAAAGCCCTAGATTTGCCCTTAACGAAGACTTTTGGCAAATGCTACTCGATGGATTCTAAACAAGTCTCATTGCTTGGTCAAATCAAAGATGCTCAGGTTTCGTTAGCCGCCTACCCCAATAAAAGGCTAAAGTTAACCAATCTAGTTGCCGACATACCTGCTAGCTATGGTATGCTCTTAAGTCGAACCTTCTGCCGAGATTTAGGAGGTGAAATTAAATTAGATTGGTCACAAGAAATAATTCCCATTGGCAATCAGAAGGTGATCTTACAACCTGAAACCAAGTCAAAATATACTTCTTTCCCATCTAAAGATCCCAGAGCCCAGATCTTATATCAAGAAACAGATTTTGCTAACTATATGATTTTGCCTGAAGAAGATGTTACAGAGATAGAACCTCCTAGAAATGAAGGAATCTAGACCCTTGAGTTTGATGGAAGTTGTTCTTCCATGGGTTCCGGTGCAGGGGTAGTTCTGGTATCTCCTCTTGAAGAAAAG
Source organism: Thuja plicata (assembly GCA_018584345.1). NCBI lineage: Eukaryota > Viridiplantae > Streptophyta > Pinopsida > Cupressales > Cupressaceae > Thuja > Thuja plicata. The sequence goes on along the minus strand of MU225455.1, from coordinate 873,514 downwards.
TTATCGTTTTCTTTTAAATTAGAATTCAAAAACACCAATAACACGGCTGAATACGAGGCTCTGTTGCTTGACATTAAAGAGGCGAAAAGGAAGGGTATCAGAATTTTGAAATCCAGGGGAGATGCTAAGTTGATTTTGAAATAGGTGCGAGGAATATACGCAGTAAGAAATGAGCGTATGAAACATTACAGAAATAGGGTTTGGGATGAGATCGAGGGTTTCGAAGCATTTTCAATTGAAGCGGTCCCTAGAGAATTGAATTCAAGAGCAGACGTCCTAGTTGGCTCTGCAGCATTGTTAATCCCTCACCCTGATTTTGACAACAGTCATTACACTATAGAACTGGTCCATCTCCCTAGCGTGCCGAACAATTCCAATTCTTGGCAAGTCTTCGGTGACGACGCTCATGTATTGATATTTTTGCAAGGTATCAAAAAATTCTCTTCAGTATTTTTCGAGGGTTTAGAGTTCAAGCGTCGGGAATTTTTTGCAGATGAGGGAATTGATGAAAAGGAGGGTATTGTGCAATTAAAAGAAAATCATATTCCTAAAGGTCCTGTGACAATGGAGAGCCTATTTGACCGTAGTGACTGTTTTATCGGCCAAACTGAAGGAACCAGCAATAAGCAATCCGACGACTTTGAGAAAATAAATATAGGTGATAATGAGAATCCCAAATATGTGAATCTAAGCACGTGTTGTAATCCAGAAGAGAAGGTTGTGTTCACAAAGTTACTAAAGGAGTTTAAAGATGTGTTTGCATGGTCATATGAAGACCTAAAAGACTTCAGAAATAGATAATTTCAACATCACATTCCGTTAAAGTTTGGTGCCAAACCCTTCAAACAGAAGTTGAGGAATTATAACCCCAGGGTAGCCGATTCCATTTTCAGAGAAGTTGATAAGATGTTGAGTGCTAGAATAGTATACCCAATTCACCATTCAACTTGGGTAGCGGACATAGTACCTGTTCTTAAGAAGAATGGAGAAATTCAGATCTATGTGGATTTTAGAAATCTGAATCAGGCTAGTTTGAAAGATAACTTTGCTCTTCCCAACATGGATCATATTTTGCAGATGGTCACAGGATCTGAAATGATGTCTATGCTAGACGGTTTTTCAGGATATAATCAAATCAGTGTAGACCCAAATGATCAGCATAAGACAGCTTTTACCACACCGTGGGGCACATTCGCATATAATCGAATGTCATTCATCTTGATTAATGCAGGGGCCACTTTCCAGCAGGCCATGAACTCTTCTTTCGGTCATTTGATGAATAAGATTATTGTGGTATATCTTGATGATATGACCGTCTTCTCTTGTAGAAGAAAGAAACATTCAAAAGATTTAAAGCTCATTCTGCAGGAATGTAGAAGTCAAGGGATATCATTAAACCCTAAGAAATCTGGTTTCTATGTGACTGAAGGTAAGCTACTGGGTCATATAGTATCGAAAGAGGGAATCAAGATTGACCCCGAAAGAGTACAGGAAATCCAACAATTGTGTTTTCCTTCAAACAGGAATGGGATAAGGTCCTTCTTTGGGCAGATAAACTTTTTGAGCATATTTGTACCTTAATTTTTAGAAACAACCTAGCCTATGGTAAGCTTGCTAAGTGAAAAGAAAAGTTCAAATGGACTGATGAGGCTAAAATATATTTTGATGAAGTCAAGAAAGCAATTTCTCAAGCTCCAATTCTTGCTCATCCAGATTTTCGAAAGGATTTTGTGATATACTGCTATGCCTCAGAACATACCATGTCAAGTGTCTTGTTGCATAAAAATAAAGCAAGGGAGGATGTTCCTATCTCCTTTATGAGTGTTCCATTGAAGAAACACGAGCTAAGGTACTCTCCTACAGAGAAGCAAGCTTATGCAGTAGTGAAAGTTGTTAAACAGTTTCAATACTACATTATGGATTCTCATTCTACGGTGTACGTCCCAAATTCAGTTGTTAAGAGTATTTTAACTCAGCAGGAAGTCTCTTTGAATAACAGAGCGATGTGGGTGGCAAAAGTGCAAGAGTTTGATTTAGAAATCAAACCTACTAAATTGATAAGAGGTCAAGGTCTCTACAAGCTGATCGCAGAAAATGAGGAAGAAACAGGAAAAATCCCTTTATCTCTATTCACAGGACTAAAAGATGCCTGGTTCTCTAATGTAGCCTTTTATTTAACATATGGAGAATGCCTGGATCACCTCACTGCAAAAGAGAAAAGGAATTTGAATTTAAAAGCAGCTAAGTATGTTATCTTTGATGATGTATTATACAAACGAGGCTTAGATGGGATGTTCCTCTAGTGTGTCGATGAGGATCAGCAAAAGAAACTGCTTCAATCCTTTCACAACTAAGCTTGCAGCGGACACTTCTCATCCTTAGTAACAACTTTCAAAATACTGAGGAATTGTTACTATTGGCCCAGGATGTTCAAGGATGCTTACAAGTGGGTAGCATAGTGTGAGAAATGTAAGTTGTTTTCGAGTAAACCACATTTAGCCGCTTTGCCATTAAGGCCTATAGTTATTGAAGAACCTTTCAAGCAGTGGGGTATAGACTTTGTAGGTCCTATAAATCCTCCTTCAAGCGCGGGTCACACTCATATTCTAACCGCAACAGACTACTTTACAAAATGGATAGAGGCCATACCCGTGAAAAAGACCACTTCAGAAATAGTCTGTTCCTTCTTGAAAGAGAATATTTCGGTGAGATTTGGAGTCCCGGCAAAGATAGTAGCTGACAACGTGCAAAACTTCTCCTCTTTTGAAATGCAGTTATTCTATTATGATAACGGGATTCATTTGTCACACTCATCTGACTACTTTCCTCAGGGTAACAGTCAAGACGAATCAACTAATAAGAATTTGATCTCTATAATGAAAAAGTTAGTTGACGACAACGCTAGAGATTGGCATAAGAGGTTGCACGAAGCACTATGGGCCGATCGCACTTCACCCAAACGAGCCATAGGGATATCACCTTTTGAGCTGGTATATGGCATAGAGGCTCAGCTTTCTCTCTCATTGGAATTAGTTGCTACTTAGTTACAGAAAGTAATTGAGGACCAAAATTTTCAGAATGCCCTGGAGAATAGAATTATGTATTTGTGCAAAATTGAAGAAGAGGGGGAAAATATTGTGGACTATATCACTAGTCACCAAGTTAGGGTGAAGAAAATATTCGACAGAAGAGCTTGACCTGGGGAGTTCATGACGGGGGATAAAGTTTCATTGTGGGACAAAAGGTGGCAACCTAAAGGAGCACACAGCAAATTCGAGTCATTGTAGAAAGGCCCCTTCGAGATAAGCCAAGAGCTCAGGTCCAACTATTTCAAACTGAAATATGGTGACATAATAAAAATGCCCTTGTCCTTTAACAGGAAAGATCTCAAACTTTATGAGTTGTAAGTAGCTAGTCTTTTGTGTACATAAGTTTTTTTTGTGATTTAGGTTAGGTTTGCTTGTTTGTAAGCTTAGTTTTGTGTGGAACCAGAGACTTTTGGGTTCGTTGTTACGTCCCTCATGGTCCTATCCCCAGTTGGAGCCACCTGTTGCAGGTCAAAAAGCCTTATGATTTAATTTTTCCAAGATTCATGTATTATGTTGATGTGCATATTGAATCTTGAACTTTGAACTTCGAAGTTCAAAGTTCAAATTTCAATTTCCCATTTTCCATTCGACATCCTCGTAAGCTTTTCCTTCGGTCGGCAAAATTCTTTAACCCGCGCATTGGTGTGTCAATGTAATATGGAATCTTGAACCTCACGGTTCTTGTTCAAGGTTCACTTTTTCAATTTACGCTTGTCGCTTTGCATGCTCAAGCCGCATCTATTCCTTTTTGGTGTCAGCATTTTTGTGATCTTGAACTTTGAACTTCTGCCTTTTATGTTCATAATTCAATATCTCCCCATTCGTCTTGCTTAGTATGTCTTATTTATTGTTTTATCAATATATGACTAAGGCATATGTGATCTTGAACTTTGAACTTCGCGCTTCACGGTTCAAGGTTCAAAATCTGAAATGCGACAATGATCAAGTGTTCATGACATGTGTCAGATCTCACTGTCCTTTAAGAGATCGGCCTGAAAAGATGGGAAATAATGCCAACATAGCAGAAGTACATTTTGCCCGAAGAGGAAATAAATGTGATTGGACGTGGCCAACTAATGACGGTGAGAATCATTAATTCGCGGCATGCAATCATGATTACCAAAGAAGGCAAATTAAATGTATGTATTATATCTTCACTAATTGTCTTTTTCTATTTTCACACAACCATCGAAAGCACATACAAAGCCGAAGCACCTTGAAGGTTTCTCTCTGGAAGCGAAATACATATGACTCTGGTGAGTTTCAAGTTTTTTTCTCATTCTCCTTTCTGGTTTTAGAATTATATGTTGTAAAGAAAGGAAATTACAGTCTTTTGATCTCTTTAGCTTGAAATCATTTATTTAAGGATTACTATGAGTAGTCCTAGTGAGTCGGCTTCTCAAGCCAGATTTGTAAAGGAGAGCAAGTTTTCTCCTATAAGTAGTTGCTTACCAGAGATGAGAGACATAATCCTTGTAAATGAAGACATAGCAGAGATCGTTCAAAGATTGAAGGCTGCAAAAGAAGGAACCCTATCGGCCAAGATTGTGGAAAGCGGATTGTTGGAAGCTGCTAGTTTCCTAGAGGTGACTCTGTGCCCCCGAATTGGTAATGGAATGCAGAAACAGGTACGACAGGATTGACAAATACGTTTGTCTTCCTTCTGGAGAGATATTGGTGTCCATCAACAGACAAGTAGTTATGGCTGCTTTGAGAATCCCTTCTATAGAAACTTACGTTGACTGCGACTTTGAAAAGGCTAAGAAGGAATTTCATCATAATTTCAAAGATTACAGCAATAACATAGCCAGAGACTGGTTATTGAAAGTCGAAAGAGGAGGTTCTAGGTTACCAAAACCCCTTAAGAAGGATCATTTGGTGAGAAAAGTGTGTGACATTGTAGTCGTGTTAAAACAGATTGAGAGGTAAACCTAATGACATTATGTGGGAAGACTGGATGTATATTCTTGTCCAAACCATTCTAACTGAGGGAAAATATGTTGACTGGGCCGAGATAATAGCAGCAAGACTTGATGAAGAGTTATCCCAGTTCGCAAAGGCGTCCAGTTTCTATATGTCTTCGTATTTGTTTTATGTTTTAGCCATAAGTAGGAATTGGGAAGGCTTACCTCATGAACCATGGAGAGATGACATGAAAATCTACGAATATCACTCTTATTTGCAAAAGAAGAGAAATCCTGGGAATTTCTGGAGAATACAAGATGCATTCCTAGCCAAACTTATTTTCGAGCTGAGAGGAAAAGCAAATTACAGGATGTCTGAGGAAGCTATGGAACTGATTAAAATTTATGGTGGTTTCTTTATACAATTCCCCACTTTCAGTTACTTGAGGGTTGGAGGTTTCAGTGGTGAACCTATGAAGCTTCCAAGATATTGCTTGGATAAATACATTCTGTTGGAGATATGCAGACAAATACTCCAGGTAGGAGTGAAGTTTAGACCCAAGAGAGGAGTAGGTTCCTTCTTCCCTATTGATATTGGACATTATCATTTCAGGTTAACACATGCTATGTCCTCCCTCGACGTGGAACTAAAGGCTATCAATCTTCCTTCCTATCAAAGTCGAAGCTATTTTGACAGCAAGAAGTTCATGGTAAATCACTTCAAGGTAGATGCCACCTTTCTACATCAGCCAGATTTAGAAGATATTTGGGCAAACTATATAGATGAGCTCGAGGTTGTGAGGAGGTTACATTCCAGGCTTACATTGAGCCAGGTTATCACCATGCGGCTCCCTTTTAAAATCAAAGGACTTAGTACTGATGATGAAGAAGATGTGACAGAGCCAGAATATGTGGAACAGAATAGTGAAGCAGTAGCCAGAAAAGTAGATTGGGGAAGAGAAGAAGTAGATGATTTGAGTGCTATTTCTCAGGAGGTGTTCAAAAGAACAAATAAATGGTTGAAAGAAGTAAACAAGAAGAAGAAGCAAGAGACTCCTGATTCAGCAACCAGGAAAAGTACAATAATTTTAAAACTCGCAACTTCCTCTGCCCTTACTAATGAAATTGAGAAATTGCTTCCTGCAGGTGAATCTAAAACAGGGATAAAAGATTATCTTGAAGAAGAAAAGCCAATTCTTGTACAATTTGCAAGGACCACGAGAGCAAGGAGCAAAAGGAAGGAAAATACATATACGGTTCCCTGCATTGTAATTGACCTCGAAGCAAAAGTAAGTAAGATGCAGCCTAGAAAGAAACTTAAAATGGACAAGAGCTCAGTTAGTCCCTTAAAAACTCAGTCATTAGGAGAGGGTCAACAAGAACTGTCAATATTAAACACCCCCACAAATGATTCTACACCAAAAAGCCCGAACTGGCTAGATTTGTCTGTCAACAAGAAAAGGAACATTGTTCCTATCTCTGCTCTTGTGGGAGATTTGGTCAGAAAATACCTTGGAAAGACTCTGTGAGTCAAGAAACCAAAGGTGGAAGCGATGGTTGATGTGGATGCCAAAACAGGTCATTGGATGGCAGAAATCTTCAAGCCAAATTTTGATAAAACCAGTGATGAAGTTACAGAGAAAGATTTTCTTGTGGAAAAGATAGATCTGGGAATGTCCACCAGGGCCACTGACTTGAAGATTATGAACTCAGCAAACAAAAAGATGAATCATCGTGTGCAGAAGGATGTCGAGGACAAGATAAGATTAAAGCATGTCCTTTGTGAAATGGCCAAATACATCCAATAGCTTCATAATCTCGCGCCTCAACCACTGTCAATAGTCTCATTTGATCTGGATGTCATGTCTCCAGAGAATCAGAAATTCTTAGACCAAGTGCACAAGGACAGGTCTATTTCAAAGGCTTTCTCCACCTGGATGAATAAGGTAACCAAAGAAATTACTAAATTTGCTAGTGACTTTGACAGCGTGATAGATAAATCTGAACAGTTATTAAAAATAATTGCAAGAACTGTGGATCTGTTGAAAAAGGAAAAAGAGCAATTGGAAATTGAAGTACACATGGAATTTGTTTATACTTATGGTATAAACAAGTTCCTCTCTGAAAAGGTAGTGTCAGGGATAGATGAGAATTCTCTGTTTATTGTTAAGATGAATCTGGAATGGGAAGGCTCGATGTATGAACAAGCCATCAAGGAATCATCCCAGATTATTGAAATTCATATTAGTTCAAAAGAGATTATACATGCACAAAATGAATATACAGGAAAAATCATTGGAATGGAAAATGAGGCTAGTAGTGAAATGGCTAAAGTATTGGCTTGTTTCAATCAAAAGGTGGAAAAACTGAGAGCTGCTAAAGAAATCGGAATGGATGATCATTCAATTTTAGCTCATGTGGAGTCAGCAGTAGTCTATGGTTATGAGCAAATGAAGATTTTTTAAGACAAGTCGCAACAGATGCAGAATTTCAAGAATTTTTAGTTGCAGAGGTTTGAAGCAGTTGCCAAACCGAATCAAGAACTGAGGAAGAGCTTCTCTGCAGTATTTGAGGAGTGGAAAGCAACAAAGGACGCCACCAAAGCATCTGATGGAGTTGCAATTGGCCTACCGGCCAATTAGTTTGCTAAAGTAGTTTTTCTGTTTTAAGTTCATTTCTGCAAGTTGTTGCTATCTTTAAGACAATTAGTTTTGAAGACTAAATCAAGCCCTGCGTGGCTATATATGTTATTTTTGATGACCAAGTGAGGGTCAGTTCTCTGGAAAGAAAACTTTACAAGATTATATGTTTTGTTTAAGTTATTTCAGTGTTGGTTAAACTGTGGATTCTGAATATATTAATATATTATCAGTTGGTTTTATAAGCAAATCTTGGTATTTTCATTGATCAGTTGGTCTATTGAAGTGTATAATTTTAGTTTCTTTTAGAATTAAATGAGTATGTTACCATAGTTTGCAAGTATATTTCAGAATTTGTTCAGTAATCTTTTTCAAAGATTTGATGTCTCTATGAATTGGCCATTCTTAGTTTATTTATCTATTTAAGGTTCTAGTCAGTTGGCTCAGATATCTTAAAGATCTTAAAATCTCCAAATAGTTAGTCATTTATCAATGATGAATGTGAATTACAACCTTTCATATCAAAAGTGTATCTTAAAATAAATTATTTCTTAATAAAGGGTTATTACAGATTAATCATTGTATAAGGTAGTTGTTCCTTTAGAACATAGAGTGCAACATTTTTCCTTCTTATTCATGTATTCAGGATATAAGAGTTTCTAATTGTTATTTTTCAAAAGGAAAAATCTGTTCACTAACATTCTCCAAATGTATAAGTAAACTAGGTTCATGGTAACATGCTTTTAAAACCTTTCCCAAGCTTGCACATATCAAAAGCTAGTGGTTGAGGAGCATGAATGATGTTGCAGAGTGGCAGACATGGGAAAGTGTCGTTTGGAGTTCCTCTATAGCTTCCGACAAGCTTGCACATATCAAAAGCTAGTGGTTGAGGAGCATGAATGATGTTGCAGAGTGGCAATCATGGGAAAGTGTCGTTTGGAGTTCCTCTATAGCTTCCGACAGAGTATGAGGGATTCACTTACGATCATGCCTACTAGATATAAGTCCTGTGATGCTTTGACAAAGCATCGAACCTCAATCAAACCTAGGAGAAGAGCACGTCCAGCTTCGATGTTACGACAAGGTATTCCGTTTCCATCCATTGGGCATCAGGGTTCCAGGCACAAAGGGGAAACCCCTAAAGCCCAAAAAAGATCGACAAAATAACGCAGCCAGGAATATACTTTGGACTTGGGTATTTGGGATGCTTCAAGGAGGCATGGCTAGAACGCAATCCTCAACAACCTAAAAGTCTGAAAACCTCCACACTTATTGTAAAATGAAAGGCCTTTGGGAAATATTTTCGGGAGTGATAAGAAAGGCAAGATGATGCGGGAGCATCATGCTCTTCGTAAATTTTGGTTTCATATTTTTTTGTTTTCTTTTTTTTTCAGACTTCCTATCAATACAGAAACAAGAATATGTGTTTGCACGGTTTGTTGGAAGTTCTCCATGTTACATTCCTTCCAATGCATAGACAGGAAGCCAAAAGACCCGCTGGAAGTTATAGCAACCACCTGGAAGTTGCAAGACCTGTGCGTGCAGGTGACAGTTGCACAACTTCCCGATTCACATATATAACTGAGTTCATTCTTGCATTCGGGGGTTGGTTGGCTTGGTGTTGAGTTTTAGCGGTCAAGAAGGTAGAAAGGGTTCCCGAGGCAAAAAAAGAACCATTGACGGGAAAATCTGCAAGTCGTTAGTGGAGAGCAGAAGATCGAGTTATGGGAACAAAAGTCCAATCTGGTAACAGCGTTTTGCATTGGAATTGATTCATGTGGGGGAAATCGAATACTATGTACAAAAAAACCTCATAATGAAGCTTCTCGATGATTGATTAATGATTCTCTGAGTTTACTAGTTAATATTTTGGTTATGTTCAATTTTGTTCTGCAATGTAAGTAGTAATAGGAAATCTGGTCATCAATTTTCTGTCCATTTCCTAGACCAATCGTTTACTTTGGGCCTTGGCCATTTGTTGTCCTTATCCTTTGAATTTATGTCACTTTACTGCACCGAGAAGCCTTGTTTAGATTTGGATGTCATCATAGTGGTATCAAAGCCAGAGATTGGGATTCGAAGACTCGACAATATGCCTCCAAGAAGAGCGAATAGGGGAGGACATAGAGGAGGTCCAGGAGAAGGAATGTTTGAGATGATGCAAAATATCATGACAAGGTGTAGTGACTGATGAAGGCAGCGGTGTCAAATAAGTAGAAGAACCCCAAATCAATGAGGGAGTGGTTGCAGAACCACCTGTGAAAGATGAGAGATTGATAAAGGCAATCATGAGTGCAGGAGCCAAACCCAAAATAAAGGTTCGTACATATTCATGGAGAAGATATACTAGATTGGATCAATGATTTGGATGCATTTTGAATATGAGGGAGTTGCAGAAGATAGGAAAGTAAAATTTGTGTGCACAAGGCTAAAAGGGCACGCTGCTATGTGGTGGACCTTTGTTCAAATAAAGAGGAGGAAGAAAAATAAGGACAAGATAAATTCTTAGGATCGAATTGTGGCGAAGTTGAAGGCCAAGTTCCGTCCTGGAGATTATCAAATAAATCTCTTCAAATATTGCAGTATTTGAAACAAAAGGATATGACAATCAAAGATTATACCGAAGAATTTTATAAGTTAGTGATTTGGTTTGGCCATAGTGAGGAAGGTATGGAGAAAATAGCCAAATATATGAATGGTCTGAAGTATAGTTTGCAAAACGAGTTAAGTCTCGAGTTCCCTAGAAGCTTGGAGGAGGCTTTTCAACTTGCCCAGGCTTTTCAACTTGCCCTAAAGGCAGAAGAAAAGTTGCAAAGAAAGCAAAGTCAGCAAGAGAAAAAAAGAGGAAGAGGATTTAGAGGAAGGGGATAACACCCTGGTAGAGGACAACAACATCATCAAGAAGAGGGGTCTGGAACTTCTAGTGGAGTATCCTACAATGATAGAGGAGGCTATCAAAAACAAAGGGGGTAGATCTTATAGAAGAGGGGTTTCTTAAGGCATAGGTAGAGGGTTTGCTAGGAAGTGTTCTAAGTGTTACCAAAATGGACACAAGAGTTGGGACTGCTTTGAAATTTCTCAAGGAGGGCATATGAAGTTTGCAACGAGTAACCAAATTATTAATGTTGATCAAGAGAGTGTGGGGTCACTTGTCCATCAAAAGGAAGAACCCGAATCAAGAGTCCTTGTTGCTAAAGAGGGTATTGTTAAAGCCTTAAAAGGAAAGCCAAGAACCAGTTCGAAGGAGAGCCTTACTCAAAACCAAATGTAAGTCAAAAGGTAAATGTTGCAGACTAATCATTGATAGTGATAGTACAGATAATATTGTTGCAAAAAAGATGGTAGATAAGTTAGGCCTTACAAAGAATCAAGCATCCATCTCCTTATAAGGTCTCATAGTTGCAGAAAGGTCATCAATTATTGGTAAGTTAGCAGGCTCATGTTGATTTCCAGATTGGTAGATATAAAGATAGTGTATTATGTGATCTAATGTCCATGGATGTGTGTCATGTATTACTTAGAAGACCGTGGCAATTTGACAGGAAAGCGGTGCATGGTGGAAAGGAGAATAACTATACCATTGAGAGGGATGGAGTGAAACATATTTTGGCGCCTATAAGACGAAAGAATAGGACAGTGGTAGTAATAGCAGCAGTAAGGTAATGTCGGTAAGTGATAAGAAATTCATACAAGACATGAAGAATGAGGAAATTGGATTTTTTTGGTTCTTAAAACTAGAGGTGTATTTACTTCCACAAAACTTGATGATTTGCCTCTTGGAGTTAAAGATATTTTGAATTAACACATGGACATAATTGCATCGGATTTACCTAGTGAGTTTTCTCCTATGAGGAGCAATAGCCACCATATGGATTTGATTCTAGGAGCTAGCCTTCCAAACAAGGCAGCCTATAGGTTGAGACCGATGCAAAATGAAAAGATAAGGAAGCAAGTGGAGAACCTATGGAAGAAGGGTTTGATAAGGGAAAGCCTAAGTCCTTGTGTTGTCCCTAAAGTATTTGTGCCAAAGAAAGGAGGGGAATGGCATATGTGTAGTGATTCAAGGTCTATTAATAAGATTACTATAAGATATAGGTTTCTCACTCCTAGAATAGAAGACTTATGGATTGTTTAAATGACTCAACGTACTTCTCTAAGATAGCCATGAAGAGTGACTACCACCAAATCAGAATCAGACCAAGGGATGAATGGAAGACAACCTTGAAGACTAGTGATGGGTTGTATGAATGGTTTGTTATGCCTTTTGGTTTGTCCAATGCACCCAACACTTTTATGAGATTGATGAACGAGGTCTTAAAACCATTCTTAGGAAAATTTGTGATTGTGTATTTGGATGACATTTTGGTGTTTGGTAGGTCTAAGGAGTAGGACTTTGCGCATTTGAGACAGGTATTAAGGAGGCTACATGAAGAGAAGTTGAAAATAAATCTCAAGAAGTGTGTATTTTTGCAGACCAAATTGATCTACTTGGGCTTTATGGTGTCCAAGGATGGGCCAAAGATGGACTAGGAGAAACTTCAAGCTATACTTGAATGGCCATCACCAAAAAGTATAATGGAGGTAAGGAGTTTTCATGGCCTAACAAGTCTTTATAGAAAATTTATTAGAAATTTCTACCATGTGGTAGCACCCATTCTTGAGACCATTAAACGGAATAAGAAACCATTTGAATGGACAAGGAAGGATGGAGAAAGTTTTCTCAAACATAAAGTAAGTGAGCAGCTCATTCTTGCTTTGCTTGATTTTGAGAAGGTATTTCAAGTGGAGTGTGATGCCAGTGGGTTGGCTATTGGGGCGATTATGAGTCAAGAAGGTAAACCAGTAGCGTTCTTTAGTGAAAAATTAAATGATGCAAAGAGGAAGTGTTCTTCTTATGATTTAGAATTTTATGCTTTCATCCAATCCTTAAAGAAATAGAGGCATTATTTACTTCTAAAAGAATTTTTTGTATATGCGAATAATCATGCTTTGCAATTGATAAACAAATGACACAAGTTGAATTAGAGACATGTCAAATGGATTGAGTATCTTCAAATCTTTAACTTTGTTTTGAAACAGAAAAGTGGACAAATGAATAAAGTTGCTGATGCTTTGAGTAGAAAAAAATTGTCGTTATGTAAAATACAAGCTTACGGTGTGGGTTTTGGAAGTTTGAAAGAGTTGTATGCAGAGGATGCAGATTTTATAGAACAATTTGAAGCTTGCAGCGATCCTATTTGCAGGAATAGAGAGTCATGGACAGACTTTATGATTCAAGATGGTCTTTTGTTCAAGGGGAGTAGGCTATGCATTCCTTAAGGATCCATGAGAGACAATTTGCTGAAGGAAAAGCATTGTGGTAGTCTTGCCAGTCACTTTGGGCGAGACAAAACTTATTTGCAATTGAGTACTCATTATTATAGGCCCAAGATGTAGGCAGATGTGAGAAAATGTGTGGAAAGGTGCAACATTTGTCAACATGCAAAGGGGGGAAGTCAGAATACTAGCTTTATCAGCCCCTTCCAGCTCCAAACTAGCCTTGGGACTTAGTGAGTATGGATTTTGTGTTACGATTGCCTCGAACTCAAAGGGGCAATGATTCAATTTTTGTTGTGATAGATAGGTTTTCTAAAATAGTAAATTTCATACCTTGAAATAAAATTAGTGATGCCACTAACATTGCAGATTTGTTCTTCAAGGAAGTAGTGAGGTTACATGGAATTCCAAAAAGTATAATCTTTAACAGGGATACTAAGTTTGTGGGTCATTTTTGGAGGACCCTGTGGAAGAAATTGGGCACAAATCTGAGTTTTAGTTATGCTTACCATCCACAAATAGATGGTCAAATCGAGGTTGTAAATAGGAGCCTTAGTAACATGTTAAGATGTCTTGTTGGTAGTTTATCCAGAAATTAGAACCTCATGTTGGCATAGGCTGAATTTGTGCATAATAACTTTCTGAATAAAAGTACAGGTGTCGGTCTTTTCTATGTGGTGTATGGTATGCACCCACGAGGTGTGTTTGAACTTCAAGATCTAGTTGGAATGGAGAAGTGGAGTGCAGATGGAGAGGATTTTGCTCGAGTCGTCCATGATGTTTAAAAGGCAGGTGAAATAAAGCGTAGTAGACAGTAATCAGCAATACAAGAGATATGTTGATCAAACGCGGAGACAATTGCAATTCTAGGTTAAAGACCTTGTACTGGCTCACTTTCAAAAGCAAATATTTCCCATAGGGACGTACATAAGATAAGGACGAAGAAGATTGATCCCTGTCAAGTTCTCGGTATTCTCTGCTAATGCATATGAGATATCTCTTCCTGCAAATTTAAACATCTCTCCCATTTTCAATATAGTAGACTTGTATCCATACAAGGGAGATGTAGAAGAGGGTGAAGAAGAAGCAAAAATTACATCTATTGAGGATCAATCTGGAACAACCTCTGCTCTACAAGACATAGAATGCATTCTTGATAGACAGTTGTTGAAGAAGACCTATAAGCTTGAATACTTCAGGTATTTGGTTAAGTGGAAAGATCATCCTTTGGAAGATGCCTCTTGGTTGACTGAGCTTGAACTCATTAAAATGGGTTATTTTGTGACAGACCTCATGAGCAGGAGCTCATTATTTCTTTCTGCCTAAGGACTCTGATGCAGGAGCATCATGCTCTTCGCAAATTTTGGTTTCAGATTTTTTTTGGTTTCTTTTGTTTTGTTCTATTTTTTATAGCTTCAGTTGGATTTCATAACTTCTTGTCAATACAGAAACGGAATATGTGTTTGCACAGTTCGTTGGAAGTTCTCCATGTGACATTCCTGCCAATGCATAGATAGGAAGTCAATAGACCCGCTGGAAGTTATAGCAATCCCCTGGAAGTTGAAAGATTTGTAAGACCTGTGCGTGCAGGTAACAGTTGTACAACTTCCTGATTCGCATATATAACTGAGTTCATTCTTGCATTCGCGGGTTGGTTGTCTTGGTGTTGAGTTTTAGCGGCCAAGAAGGTAGAAAGAGTTCACCGAGGCAAAAAGAACCATTGACGAGAAAATCTGCAAGTCATCAGTGGAGAGAAGATTGGGTTGTGGGAACAGAAGTCCAATCTGGTAACAACATTTTGTATGGGAATGGATTCCTTTGGGGGAATCAAATACTATGTACAAAAAACCCCATAATAAAGCTTTTCGGTGATTGATTAATCAATCTATGTTCCTGAGTTTACTGGTTAATATTTTGGTTATTTTCTGTCTTGTTTTGTTCAATATGTAGTAATAGGAAATTTGGTCATCAATTCTCTGTCCATTTCCTAGAACAGTCGTTTGCTTTGGGCCTTGGTCATTTGTTGTCCGTGTCCTGTGAATTTATGTCACTTTGTTGTGGGGAGAAGCGTCGTATAGATTTGGTTGCCGTCACATGCAGGAAGAAGAACCTCAAAACTCTGTTAAAGCAACAAATATGAATTTGCTGATTTTTTTCAAAGATTAGAGTGAGGAGTTCAGATTGATAAGGGATGATGGCCTAAGACACCAAAACTCTGATAATTTTCACTTTGTAAAATTTTTGCTTTTTCCAACTGAGCTATTAGATTAAAATATGGAAGGGGGTGTCCACAAAGCATCCACAGGCACAGTAGACCGAATTAGAATTTCTCAGATCGATTAGTGCTAATCAAAAGCAAAATGCAAAGGCAAAATAGGACAAAATGAAACAACAAAATGAGATGCCAACAATCCCCTGGAAGAGTTGTACAATACATTTTCCGGACTCATCAATATAAGGATATTTTACAATTATTTTTCCAATAGTATTTTTTTTGAAATTTTATTGCTTTTATCTTATCTTAACATATTTTGAAGGTAAGTTCCTAACAAGCAAAAAGTGAGGGTGAAATGTAAATGTACAAAGTACATACCATTTTGCACATTGCATGGGCATCCTAAGTTCGTAGTCTTAGTACATGAATTTGATTTAATCAACACTGCAACTTATTCTAAAAATTTAAATGATATTCAAAATAAGATTTAATGCCATGTTGAGAAAATACCCCACCCTAAAATATCAATTTTCTCTCAAATCAAAAGTACAAAGATTCCTAATACAAGGATGCATATTCAAATTTGACCCTACTTTTTCAAAATCCAAATTTAATGTTAGCCCCACTCTAAATCAATCTAAAATATAATTGAACCTATCTTGAAACAACTCCCGCATCTGAAAATTTCATTGCAAAATTGTTCAACATTTAAATTCAATTGTGACCCCAAGTCAAATTTGTCCAAATTTAATGTTCACTCCAAAGCATTTGAAATCATTCACTACTATTGTCCATGCCACTCACCACTCATGCCCTTGTCATATTAATATTATGCATCAATTTTTTATTAACAAACTCCAAAAACCTAGTTCTTGCACCAGGTCACTGCATTACCCATTACATGATTGTCTCCAATTATCATCACAAACACATTAATTCTTGTCTTCAATTTAAAAAAATCATTAAACCAATCAATTGAGTTTGATTGAAGCATGGAGATGGAAAAAGCCAATTTCTCATGCCTCGCATGACAAGTTCATGCCACCAAGTTTTTCATTGCAAGTAGAAACATCATGCGAATCTTAATTGCGAGTACCAAAGATAAGAAAATTATGGTTTAGAACCATGCCATTTAGGTCAAAACCACAAACTTGGGGATCTAGGCTGCAGATTCCAAATTGACCCATATTTACTACTAGTGTCCATACCACTCATACCCTTGTCATAGCAATATTATGCACAAATTATCTGAATGCATCAAATCTTTTATTAACAGAAACTCAACTCTAGTTCTTACACTAGGTCATTGCATAACCCATTACAATGATTGTCCCAAATTATCATCACAAACACATCAATTTGTCTTCAGCTAAAAAAAACTCATTTAACCAATAAATGGAGTTTGATTAAAGCATAGAGAGGGAACAGGCCAATTTCTCAGGAAACGTCTAAATAGCCAACTAAAACGCGCTTCTTACCAAGGGGTACACTTAGTGTTTTTTTTATTTGCCTTTATGTGTTTTACGTTTTAGTTGGCTATTTAGCCAATATCAATTTCTCATGCCTAGCATAACAAGTTTGAATGCTGTTGTTTAATGCCGCCAAATTTTTCATTGCACGTAAAAACATCAGGACTATCTTTATTGCAAGTACCAAAGTATGGAAAATCATGGTTTAGAACCATGCAATCCGAGTCAAACCCACAAACGTGGGGATCAAGACTGCAGATTCAGGATAGACACATATTCAATACTAGTGTCCATGCAACTGACAATCACTCGTACCCTTGTCATAGCAATATTATGCATCAAATCTTTTGTAAGTCCAAAACTCTAGTTCTTACACTAGGTCATTGCATTACCCGTTATATTGATTGTCTCAAATGATCATATCACAAAAACATCAATTTGCATTTGTTAGTTGTTGTCTTCAAACTAAAAAAAATCATCAAACCAATAAATGGAGTTTGATAAAAGCGTAGAGAGGGAACAAGCCAAATTCTCATGCCTAGCATGACAAGATCGACTGCTGTTATTTAATACACCAAGTTTTTTATTGCAAGTAGAAAAATCATTAAAATCTTTATTGCAAAGCACTAAAGAGGTCTAGAACCGTGCCATTTGGGTCAAGCCCGCAAACGTGGGGATCAAAGTTGCTGATTCAGGATATTGACCCATATTTACAAACCACCACAGATTGTACAGAACACAATAATCTCAATTTGTTCATAACAGATCCAACTTAAGAAATCAAATAACAGTTGTCTATCGTACAGTGAGCTCAATCTCCGCTCAAACACTAAGGATCACATTTATTTGTCATTTTAGTCATGTCACGTATTCAATCGGGCACACGTCCAAGTCCAATGCTTTTATCCAGAGTAATTTATTTATTATTTGCTTATTTGCAGTTATTTAGGCTAGATAACCATGCAGAGTTGTTTTATTTCGTTACAACATTATATTTAAGCATTTTGCGAGGCAATCTAAAAATAGTATTATTACAGTAGGCAATGTTGAGTAAAAGGAATCAATACATTAACTAACAATTTAATAACTATGCACCCGATTCAGAGACAAACAAGGAATTATGAACTATCACGATTTTTTGGCTTGTTTTAGTCCCTTACAACATTATTACATTTTGTGAGGCTATCGGCAAATGGTATTATATTATCACAGTACAAAATGTGTGAGAAACGGGAATCTTTATGACAAAACCATGCACTCATTTCGATGACAAATAAGGAATTATGAACTATCACAAGTTTTCCGAGTAATATTGGTATGTATTTCATAGCAAGGTCCAATGAAGACATTCCAATCCACATCAATATTCATGTTGATACAGGAAAAGTTAGACAAACCCAGTTCTTATCAATATCGATCAGTGACATGCATGAAAAGTTTACAATTATATTGCAGGCAGGCTGTTGTAATTCCAGATATCGGCTATTGCAAGAAACAAAAATCCACCACATTACGTGTACAGAAACTTTCTTAGTGCGAGTACAGAATTCTCGGTGAATCCATTAATGCTCTAAGCATTTGCTCCATTTAGTGCACGGGAGGGTTCCACCGTATGCAACTCATTTAAAAGAATGGTATTACTCCACTAGCAAACAAGAGATACTTGAAGTCTTGAACCCATACTTGATGATTAACGTAAAAATGCATACCAGAAAATATCCATAATACCGAAGGATCCTAATTACCAAAACTATCTAAAGTTGTTAAAAGAACTGGTTCTCTTCAGTATGCGCTTATTTGAACTAAACTACAAATTGCATATCAGCTGATTTTACCCCTGTAACAAGCAAGGAAACACTCTGACTTCATGGAAAGAGAGAAATTGACAACAATTAAATATTATTTTACAACTCAAATTTTTTCTAAGAAATTCAGGGCATCAGAACTAAAAAAGAGATCATATAATACATCCATTCAATCAACAATTAATAGTACAGAACATGGCTCAAATCTGTTCCTTCAGTATGAACAGAACAAAGGAGGTCACGGAATTTTCAACCTCTTTCTTGTTGTTTATCAATGCCATGAAGTGTAGAACATTTGAGCACTTCTTATCCTGTGGCCATGATAGACAAATAGCACCCGTGGAGAGAATTGCTCTAAGATGATTGTCTTTCTTAATTGCAGCAATTGTCTTTCTTTCAACCCATATGGATGTCTTTTAAAAATGTACAGGTGATGTTCCTGATCATCTCCTAAAGGTGACAAAGACATCCAAGACTTTGTTACCTGACGAGTCTTGATAGAATTATATAGTTCTTCCTGCTTATCTATACCAGCCCAAAGTGATCACACTTAATGGTATGCCTAAATTGAATCCTGTGACACAAAGGGTCCTGGTAACATAAAACCCAAAAAAAATCTTCAACTCCATATCGAGCACAAAGACACCTGCTGAGCAAACACAACAAAATTATTATTAATCAGAAAGTGAACAGAATAATAATATAAGTGGGGTATGCAGCTTTCTGAAAAAAAAAAAAATTGATTTATTGGATGGTACACTAATGTAAAATAGATTATGACCTTATGCTAAAATGCACATTCATATGGACAAATAACAAATATAATTCAATCAATCAGCTGCCACTGCAAAAAACAAAGCCAAAGATCGTCACACCAATCATAAAGCAAAAGGTTGCAAAATGAGCATTTCTATAATTCATAGGAACATGAAACCAAACTAGGATCTCTAGCTGATGTAATGTATATGACATCGTTCGGAATAAATGTTTGAAAAGTTTAAAACCATTAAAATTCTAAGTTTTTACTACTACATCCCATCTCAAGTTAGAAGAGTGTAGAAGAGATACTGATAGAATTTGGCATCTTTTGCCTCCTCCAGTAGGTTACAGAGGTTGCGAACTCCAGAGACAACCATTCAGCAAGAGTAGGAAGCCAGATGATTGATAGATTAAGGAACGAAAAGCAACTCTGATCCTCCTCTGATTGCAGTAAGATAGACAATGGGGAAAATCTGACCCTCCCAGTGAATCACATCGAAAGATAGCCAGCAATTAAACACAGAACCTGATTTTCTGAGGAATACAAGGTAAAGGGGAGCAGAACTTGAGGGCAAATACAGTAACCTGACTTTCTGAGGAATACAAGGTAAATGGGGGAAAACTTGAGGACAAATGCAGTGGATGGATGACAAGGATGTAACTTTGTAAGTTCTATATCCAGTATCTCGGGAGAAAACATACATCCAAGAGAATTTTAGTTATTAAGACAGAGAGACCTTAGAAACTATTCCTGAGAATATGTACAAATTTTAGTTAAGAAGACAGGAGACCTTCCAAACTATTCCTGAGAATAATGTATCCATCCATAAATCATAACCACCTTCAACTAAACTCGGCTGGGGCAATTGGAAACTTCTATTGGGCAGCATCCCGACCACATCCGTCTTCTTGTGGAGTTCAAGAAGAGATATAATGAAATCGGACTTTTTTCAAAATATGCTCAAAGCCAATCAGAAGTCAAAATATAAAGCTTATCCTGATGATGCCAAATGTGAGTTGGTAGGAAGATGGCACCAAGTTAGCATCCTCAACATTTCCTACAAATTTTAAGCAGTAAGCATTGACCAGAAGGATTAATTATTAACAAGGAATACAGGGCAATGGGAGCTGAAATTAAGGGGCATGTGCAGTGTACGGATGAAACCATAAAGGGGAACAAAAAAATCAGAGCAAACTTTTCTCTGTGAGATGTCAGACGAATTCTTTACGAGAATGAGGTACAAATTGGGGTAACCGTAAAATTAGTCTTCTGATAGAGTTCCATGTGCAGCATGATCAGTCCAACTGTTTACACAATGTGCACGAAGTCTAATGGAGTTGGAAATATGAAGCCAATGCCAATCTTCTAAAACATATTACCAAAGATGCTACAACAGATTTGGTAGGAGGATGACAACTAATTACTCCACCTAATGTCTCTATTAAATCTAAGAAAAGAATTGGTCAGAAAGACTAAATTGCCAGCTGACTGGATTGTCAGGGGCAAACTGATTTTATTAAGCACGGATTGATTTTTGATAATCTAACTGTCTGAGAAGACCTTGAATGGGCATGCAGAAACTCAGTTCACGAGGAATACAAGGTAAGGAGGGCTATAATGGTGCAAATTCAGACAATATGTCATGATCACTTTCAAAGATTCTCCACTTAGGTGGGTTCTGATCTTCCGTGGCACTGTGATATAGCTGATACACAAGTTATCCTTAGGAGCTAGTAAAGCTCTACTAAAAGATGCGTAGTAGAGCTCTACTAAAAGATGTGTAATGGTAGCAGTCAGGCATTTTCCAAAATATGGGTGCATTCCCAGCTGGCTGCTTATGTATGCTCGTGGAAGCTTTGTGTTAGGCTACTATTCGTGAAGACCACCCCCTCATGCTAGGGGATTTGAGTTTCTCAAAGCAAGATCCGGTATATTGGTTGAAGTCAACTTAAAGCATATCCATAAAAAGGTCAAGCTCTTAGCACCGTGAGGCACAGGAACAAATGTTATCTTTTCTCACTTTCTTAGAAAGAGACTTCACTCATATGTCTTCTGTCAGAAGGGGGCCCACCAACCTTGTTTGATGATAAGCAGATCATGCATTGTTGGTCCATTGATTGGGAAGGGCTGTTTGGTGCATAACAACAATTTAAATTGGCTTGGGCAATCCCCAGGAACTTGCCCTACCCCAATCGAGATGGCCCCTAGGTATATAGCTGGCATGGGCCCTACTCTATGGAAGAAAGGCCAGTGTTTGGTAAACCATAATGTCACACACCTTTCTTAAAGGGATTCAGGACCAACAGAATGCGTAACCATTTAAAAGGAGAGGGAGGCAAGCTGGCTACCCTATGGATGGTAGGGAGCCCCACCCCTATATGGTTTAAGACTTACAGTTTAGTAGGGGCATGCTTGAATGAGATAATGATGGTGTCATACCCTAGTATAAGATGTATTTCTCCAAAAAATGCATTTTAGCAAGAAACTTCCCCAGACTAAACATTCTACTACTTAAAAATCTGCAAAAGAATCAACTAACACCAGTCCAGCATCCACACAGGGACTATAAGTTCTTTTGCTACAATTATTCCTGATATGCTTGAACAGAGGCTTGCACAGAGAAAACAAAGTAGATATCAACATTGATCAAGATAATACAACATGGTTGAAGTCAAATTCAGGCACATCCATAAAAGAGTCAACTCTTGCATGCCAAGGCACAGGCATAAATGTTATCTTTTCTCGCTTTCTTATGCAGACACTTCCCTTTCATGCCTTCTGTTATACTGATGTAATTATATGTTGTGGAGTGATAGATGTATTTCTCCAACATAGAAATCTCCATACATGCATTTTGGCAAGGAACTTCCCTTTGCTAAATATTCTGCTACTTCTATATCTGCAAAGAAGCAACAAACATCGATCCTGAATCCACATGGGGCAAAGAAACAACAAACATCAATCCTGAATCCACATAGGGACTCTATAGGTTTGTTAGCTGCCATCATACTTTGTATATTTGAAACGAAGCTTTTAAAGGAAAAACAAAGTAGATGTGAATATCAATCAAGATTATACTATATTATTATAAATTACTATAACATCCTATTCAAAAGCTAGAAGCAAGCAACAATAATCGTGTTCCTTATGTGGAAAAGTTCCTTCACAGAAGATTGAGTGAATGGGATAGATAGGGTATTTTAAGAAAACACTCCTTTCCAGCTCCAAGGATGACTGGATGGAATATATTCATTGAAAGAAAATAGGAGGATAGCCATCTACTAACCAAAAACCCAAGAGATCTGCAGCACTTTTATCATAATCAATACTGCATAAGTGAATGGCTCACTTTATGTCTCGAGAAACTGTCTGTTGATGCATGGCCAAACCCCATGAAGAGCCCGACATTCCAAACATTCCTTGGCATCTCTTGGCAAGTGTAGAATAAACCTCCAATCCTCCATTGATGTATCATGTGTTAACTAAAGAAATTGTAGATTTGTGGAAAGGTTGTCTAGTGTGCACTGGTATTGCACTTTTATTGATCATACTTGGTAATATTGCAAATTGTAACATAGTATTTACATTCTTTCTGAAATGCTCAAAACATGCCTACTTCTCCTACATAGCTATCTATCATCTCTTGAGAGAGCTCAATGGGTTTGTACTGAAATATAGGTATCTTTGATCCCTCTCCAAGAATCATCTCCTTACAAGAGTTCCCTTGAGATTCTTTATCTCCTACCAAGATACATGGTAAAGATTCAAATGGAGGAAATGGTTACAAAGGAACTAGGACAAAAACCTCCCAATTCCCCAAAACCAAACTAAAATGTATCATGACCCCAACAAAAATCAGATCACAACCTGTATTAAACCATGGTTGCAACCCCTTGAAAATATAACTTAAAAGATGGCACCAAAGAGTATGTTGGTGATCCATAGAGGGAGTTGATTAAATTAAATGAAAGAATTTATCAAGGGCAAATATTCACTAAAATGAAAGAGATTTAATTAAAAATAAATTAAGAGTTTCAAGAAAGCGATTAAGGATGAAAGGTTGTACTCTTTCAAAGTGTAGTAATTGTGGAAGAATGTGACTCCCTTAATAATAAGATACAAAGGGGAGATCATCTCATGGGAAGAGATCATCATTCCAGTATTAAATCAGCATCACTCATCAATCCATAAAGAAATCAAGCAATCTATCAATCAACAAAGATCAAGTCAAGCAATTAGCAATAAAATCTATCAATCCATCAAGCAATCAGTCTTGACTTTGACGAAGTGACTTACAAATAAGGAGGATGAAACCCCTCCCAAGTTCATAAAGAGACTTAAGGACAAAAACTCTAATTTCTCCTCGTCAAGTTTGGACAAAAACCCAAATCTTCGTAAGCCTTAGACGATAAAAACCTTCGAAGGTGACCTAAAGAGTTTTTAAGGACAAAAACCCTTAGATACTCCTGGCAAGTTAACAACAGGAACCCTTAATCTCGTCACTGCTGGGTTAGGGATGAAAACCTCTGATTCAGCAGATTTGAAAGCATTTCCAAAGAATTCAAGATATAAATGATTTTCACAATTATGTCATGATTTATTGATCTGAATATTATAACAAATTAATGCTTTTTGGCAAAGCCATTATCATTCTGGGTAAAGATTATTTTTTGAAGGCAAAATCCAGGAATATCCTAGTAAGGAACATTACAAAATTGACCTTTACCTGCCTGATAAAAAGTCTCATCTAGCCTAGTAAAGAAATTAGAATACCATCTTAGGTCATACAATAAGGCTAGCTCCCAATTGTTGACTGCTGTGGAATGCAAATCTCTATTTAGACCCTGGATTGACCCCTTCAGTTCAACACAACCAAAAACCCAAAAGATCTAATGGAAATACAACTGCATCAAATGATAAACAACACCATAGTCTTGAGATGAAATCACAAGACTTAGGTTCCAAAGTATTTGAGTCCAAAGATAGTGAAATAGATAATCATTGAATGTGCCAATTATGTGGTTCAATCTTTCATGTGCAGCACTCATGCAAGATGTTAGCTTCCATAGAAAACAAGTGAAACATAAAAATGAGATTTGCTATAATAAGGACCGTTGGTCAGACATATGTCAGTTCCTTGTTGCATTTTCACTATGACCTTCAAGTTCCAGTTACTATCTATAATTAATTTATAATTTCCATCATGGTATTTAGATGAATATATTACCCTTAAAAATATATATTTACAACATTCACATAAGCTTTTCCATACACAATCTTCTAATGTCAAGGGTTATGAGTATGACCTTGCTGTTGCACAAACAAATACTATGTCATACTACCATATCTAAGGATCGCAAAATCAGGTTATTACATTCTGCTCCCCTTAAGGGAGACAATTCCCTCGCTGTGGCTCTTTATTTCTCAAACAAAAATGGATGCCGCTAGCATTGCATCTTAAGTACATACTTGTAGTGTCCCCATCAAAACTTGACTAGTGCTATTGAAGGATAGAACAGAATTTTGTTATAAGACCACAATTTTGTGTAGTCTTTTTTAATATGGCTACTTATAATAAGGTTACCTTTTTTAGGATAGCATCTTGTGCATGGAGTTATGGACTGTCTCCTTTCAAATAGGACTTAGATAACAGGTTCAATGAACATGCATAGAAGTACATGAAACATCAAAGGGCAATGGACAAGAACCAAGTTATGATTTGATGATTTTTCTAATTGCAGGTTCTGAGCAGAAAGAACACAACGCAGAAGGCAAATTGTACTTATCAATTCATTGAAACCTTGAGTTAGACACCCTTTTTCAGCCTCTCAGGTATGCAAATGTTACATGTATGTTGTACACACTATATAGGCATAGCATCTCACAACAGATTTTCTAGGAATGGTGTTTGGCTTTTATGGTTCAAACTACTTTGCCTAATATATTTTGGAAGAAAAATAGTCATATTATGTCATGAGGCTAAAACCTTATGATAAATACCTTAGTTACCGATTCGGGTGCGGGTACCGATGCGGATGCGGATGCGGGATGCGGGTGCGCGGATGCGGGAAAATTTTTTTTGGGGGGATGCGGATGCGTTTTTATATATATGTATATATATTTTTAAAAATATATATATAAATAGTATAATACATTATATATGCAAAGAAATGTAAGAAACATACAAAAATAAATCATTTGATATTGATAATGAATATGATAGTATGATACTTGATAGTTCAACACTTCAACTTAAAGTTAAAACTTCAAAGACGTGACAACAAATTGAAATCAGTTATGTTCAAGATTCAAATGCAATTGCCAATTTGAACTACAAAACCAAAACTTAGTTCATGATTCAATGTTCAAGAGTCAAGATTCAAGATTCAGTAATCAGATTCAGAATCATAAGGATTCGCAAGAAAATCCACATTCTGA
>MU225455.1:789893-845124 GCA_018584345.1 Thuja plicata | reverse complement strand
TTTAAGTGGCAAAAATTTAAAAAACACAATGAAAACTGCTTTTTTTTTGTTTTTCTGGGCGTTTTTAGCCCGGATGCGCCCGGATGCCCTGTGGGTGCCATCCGGAAGCACATCCCAGGCGCCCGGATGCCTGTGGATGCTTCTGAGAAGCATCCACAGGCATCCGGGCGCCTGGGATGCGCTTCCAAACAGCACCCAGGCAGCACCCGCTCCAGCTTCAGCACCCGCACGCACCCGCATCCGCATCAGCCCGTAAACAGGGCGCATCGGTAACTGAGATAAATACTATAGTAGAAATAAAAGATTGAAAAATGGCAAATTAAATGAAACTGAAAGGTCTGCAATGAGAGCAGAAGGATGTATCATGACATGGCAAGTTCGAGATGAGGGTATTGTCACTTGTCCTTCATCTAAATCAAATAAGTGCCACGCCACTTTCAAGAAAATAAGCATCCATGAACTACACTCATAAAAGAGAACTCTGTATTGTTAGTTGGCTACATAAGTATCCATGTAGTTGAGCTCTGAGAAAATCAAAACTCAAACTAATACTTCATGTCAAGACTGTGGCTTAGTCTACAAAGTGATTTGACTTGCATTTTCAAATCAGTTGTGAAGAACTGATGAGAGAATTTTCAGGTGTTCGACAATTGTTAGCTAGCTCCAGTGTATTAGGTAGAATCCCTTTAAAAGCAGGTTTCAGGGTTTTCTGTCTTTGCAGTAAGTAGAAAGTTTAAAGACAATTTTGGAGAAAAGGGACTCCCTTGCATACGTTTTTTTTACATTTCTTATTTTTCAGCCACTTGTCCCATTAGTCCATCCTTGAAGTCATGGTTGTAACATGAGCAATTGGGCTTTGAGGAAACTTTGGCTACAAAGTTAATTTTTTGACGAGTTAAAGAGTTCCAAATAAATTGTTGAGCTATTTTTCTGGGACATAAAGCATTTTTATATCTTTGCTATGTGATGCTTGCACAATGCAGAATTAAACCATCATGTCAGGATCAAATTGGGACACTACATATGTAAAAGCACCAAACCACTGTCATCTAAGAACAAATTATTCTAGCCAAGAAGAACAAATAAAATGAGCATTATTAAAATGATTAAAATATAGGCATTGGAAAGAATTCCTATAAAGGATTTAAAATAACTTCTAAACTTTAAAAAGAGTGCAGAGGCCCCAAATATTGCCCTGCCTTAATTACAAAGAAAAGAGAAGCCCCAAATATTGCCCTGTCTTATTTGATTTACAAAGAACCATCTGAAAATAAAAAATAGTACTCAATACAAATAACATCTTGCTGCAAAGAGGCAAGATCATTGATCCCTACTCCAAAGACCAACATGCACTTGGTAGAAGGGGGGGTTGTATTGATCTGTACTTAATTGGTAATCTCTGCGCAATATACTAAGTTATTTGAAGTTAGATTTGTTATGGATGGGGGCAATTAATTGCAACAATTGTAGCATAGAGATAATTCCAAAATCATGAATAATGAGACAAATGAATGTGGATACAAATTTACATAAACAGAACATGTCAAAATAAAGTAACCAACTAAATTAATGATTTCAGAGCTCTGTACAGATGTATCTGAGAAGACATCTGAAGCTACAACACACTGCTCTCTGCTCTCATTGATTTCTTCTTGAAGGTGGACCTCCCACAATGCTCCTATGCTTTCCACAAAGTGCAAATATGTGTCTTGTTGCATGGGAAAGGTAGATGGAGCTATGAGTATATAATTATAAAATTTAAAAAGTCGTTGTAGAAGAACTAATTCATCTCAAAATCCCAAATAAGTCGAGCGCAAATCATTAGAACACAACAGACTGCTCTCAAAAATGTTCAGATTTTTAATACATCTTAGTAATTTGCATTTGTAAGCCCTTTGGGCCCATCTAAGAAATCAATGTCCTACTGAATGGTCATGACTAGAAACAAATCGAAAGCTTTTTGACTCAAATTAAAAATTCAAATTTTGAGCAGTAGTAAACATTTTGACCCCAAGGTGACATTCTTAAGGGAGGTATACGTGCCATCATTGGGGAAGGCAACTATTTATAAATTGATTATATCTCAAATTGCCAATTGGACCAATCACCCATCCTTCGCAAGTAATAGCCCAAATGTATTGAATTTGAGGATGAGAACTTCCAAGTTGCCTAATAATCCGTATTGTTGAGAAGATTCTTTTTAAGTAAGCTAGTCCATCCAAAATTGATTCTACAAATTGGGAAGACTTACAAGGAACGATAACAAATCAACATGTAAAGTTCTTGAACTTACATTTCCCATATGCAATTCACATGGATGAAAATTCCAACACTAAATGGAATCATTACCCCTTCTACCACAATAATTGCAAGTGACACGATGAAAAACATTATATGTGAGCCAGACCCAGACAGCAGTAGTGATGTTACACAGGTTAAAGGGCAATGATAAGTATCGATATTATCACTGAAGCATAGGAATGCACACCTATTACATCTACATACGGATCTGCTACAGTAATAGTGGAAGTCATGGTTGTTTGAGAAGATTCTCAACGTAGCCAAAACCAAAATTCTTGGGCCTTATGTCTGCCTCTAGAGATTTTTGACCATTTATAGTGAGGCCTTGACCAATGTTGTATGCCATTTTCTTCAATGAAATGATTACTTTAAAATACTTTTCAATTTGCCAAATGAATTTAACAGATAATTAAAACGTTAGAAATCAGACAGGCTCAACATGCTCTTGTACGTTTCTGTCTGAGCATCTTGTGTTGAATCCTAATTCATCTCGAAATCTCTAAGATACCAGTGCTTGCCAGTTTGCCCCGGATGGTGATTTGGATGCCTACGGATGCGGATCCGGAAGCGGGTGCCCTGTGGGTGCCTGTCTAAAGCCTATCCTAGGCACCCTGATGCGTGGGGATGCCTCTAGGAGGCATCTGGGTGCCTGGGATGGCTTCCGGCAGGCACCCACAAGGCACCCGGGTGCATTCGGAAGCCTTTGCGGGCCCAAGCCCTGAAAACTCCATTTAAAATCATTTTTTGCCAGTTAAGTTCTCTTTTAACATGTGCAAATAAGATTTTTTATTCTATTTTTTGCTCCTAAACCCTAAAACGGCCCTAAAAGAGGCCATCAACCATTCTTCGTCTCATTTTGTTTGCAGCTATAGACTCTCTTCTCATTTGGTCTCCATTTTGGCATTTTGAAGGCAAGGTGATTATTTTCGAAGAGGATCGTTCGCAGGGCAAGAGATGGCTTCCACAAAGGAGTTTTGAGCATCTAAGGTAAGCATTTGATCCCATTCTTGAGACCTTTAAAGGACTTTTTTGAGATTTTATTGAATATTTTCAAGTTTGGGAAGAAATTTTCGAGTTTTTTTAATTTTTTTTTAAAGAAGTAAAGAAACAAGTTTAGCTATCTATCTTATTATAGCAAAGCAAGAACTTACACTGTATTGTGCAAGAATGGCCACCACCAGTAGTCAAAGTTCAGTGGGAGGGAAAAGTGTCGATACTTTCAAAATTGATAGAGGATCTCCTTTATGGAGACATACCACAAGAATACAACAGGTTTTAGGAGGTGGCTAAGAATACAACAGGTTTCAGAAGGTGGCTCATATCTTTGGAAGTGTAATGTGTGTCAAAGTAACAAAGGCAAACCATTCAATAGCTCATATTTCCAGGTCAAACTTCATTTTATGGGCACTGTTGATAAAGGAATGGCTTGTGCAAAGACATAGATGGGAATGGGATGTCTAATGCACAAATAGCATCCTATGTAAAAGAACAAGAGGCTGACGATAAATTGGTTAGAAGATCAAACCAAAGTTTTTATCAACCTTCATCCAAAATTGGAAAGAATAAAGTGCAATTACCCACAACCAATTCAATCCTCCAAACATCCATTCTTCAAAATTGATATAGGATCTCCTTTATGGAGACATACCACAAGAATACAACAGGTTTTAGAAGGTGGCTCATATCTTTGGAAGTGTAATGTGTGTCAAAGTAACAAAGGCAAACCATTCAATAGCTCATATTTCCGGGTCAAAATTCATTTTATGGGCCATGCTGATAAAGGAATGGCTATGTGCAAAGACATAGATGGGAATGGGATAGACAAATAGCATCCTATGTAAAAGAACAAGAGGTTGTTGATAAATTGGTTAGAAGATCAAACCAAAGTTTTTATCAACCTTCATCCAAAATTGGAAAGAATAAAGTGCAATTACCCACTAAACCAATTCAATCCTCCAAACATCCATTCTTGCAAATAACTGTACTGGGAGAGGAAGAGGAAGAAGAAGAAATTAGCGGGCGCAAAAGAGGTCCATTGGACACCGCATTTAAAATGGAGGCAACAGAGCTTGCCGATGAAGTCAATGCATGTTACCTCTATGAGAATGACCCCACAAAATGTGAAGCCTTATGCAATAAGGTGGAAGCAATCATTCATCATTGTTGGGAGAAGATAACTACCCCATTGCACCTCCTTGCATATGACTTATCTCCGAGGTACTATAGCGAAGTACTTGCTATGCCAGATAGAGTTGCACCACATGCGGATGAAGAAGTTGCTAATGGGTGCTACAAAGCTTTTGCAAGATTCTTCCAAGATGATAAAATGCACAAAAAAGTGAGGCTAGAATTTGGCCTATTTGCTTTAGGATCAAAACTTACTTCATATGCAATAAAGGACCAAAATAACATGGTGATGGGAGCTATCACATGGTGGTACATGTATGGTCAACCATACAAGCATCTACAACCTCTTGCAATCAAGATCCTCTCACAAGTTTTTTTTTTTTTTACCACTTGTATTCTACAATTTAGTGTTTAACATTCTTTAATTTGCTTTTCATTTGTATGTTTAATTTTGTGAACACTATCAGGTTGCAAGTTCTTCTGCTGTTGAACGAAATTGAAGTACATACTCCTATATCCATTCAGTGAAGCGCAACCGGTTGGGTTCAAAGAAAGCTGAAGACTTGGTTTACATTCATACTAACTTGCATCTTTTGTCGCGTAAGGAGGATCAATACAAGGAAGGGTCAGCCAAGCTTTGGGATGTAGCCCCTGAGTGTGCAAACTTGGATGCAACAATTCAGGATTTGACTACAATCTCAAATGATGGTGATAATACCAACAGGACACATGGTATTGGTGCATCTAGCACCAGTGGAACCGTTTTAGCTTCAAATGGTCTTGAACTTGCAGCACATGGAATTGGAGATGATGAGAATGTGGATTTTCTTGAGAATCCTTATGATTTTGAATCTGATTAGTGAATCTTGAGTCTTGACTCTTGATTGATGAACATTGAATCATGAACTAAGTTTTGATTTGTAATTCAAATTGCATTTGAATCTTGAACATGACTAATTAGTTATTGAACTTATTTCAATTCGTTGTCACGCCTTTGAAGTTTTAACTTTTAAGTTGAAGTGTTGAACTATCAAATATGAAATATCTTGAATCTTGATCAATGGTGAAGTATCATACTATCAGTATCAAATAATTTATTTTTGTATATTTCTTGCATTTCTTTGCATATATATATATATATATAAACGCATCCAAACGCACCCGCATCCCCCCAAAAAAAAATTTCACACATCCGCGCACCCGCATCCTGCATCCGCACTCGAATCGGCAACTTAGTTGATGAACATTGAATCGTGTTTCAAACTTTAATGAACTATATTTTGAATTTTCATTTTGTAATTCAGTAATTCAATGTGCTGATTTTCTTCAGAATCATGAACATAGATCAATGATCAAGTATACTACTTAAATTTTTAATGTTTATCTTTGAGATTTGGCATTGGTCAATGATCAAGCATCATAGATTCATACTATGAAATGATTTAGTTTTAGAATTATGTATATTTCTCTTATTTTTTGTATATATAATGCATATATACATACACACACACACGAACCCATACGAATCCTATGGGAAAAAAAAAATCACGAATCCACGAACCGGATTCGCAAACCCGAATCCGTCCCCAAACCCGAATCGGCAACTTAGGATCCAGATTTGATTAGTAAACTAGTGGAAAAAACACTAAATTGTTCAAGCACAGATAAGTCATAAATGGAAGCACCTAATCGCAGTAATCGTAGCATGGAAATTATCTGAGAAAATGTAACTGAATGATTCATGATAGAATGGAAATTAAAAACTCAAGACACATATAACTGTAAGTAATTAACTACAAAAATTGTAGCATAGAAATAATCCCAGAAAAGTAACTAAATGAATCATGAGCGGGTGAAGATTAAAAATACACAAACATAACTGTATCTTTATAAAGTAGCTAGCTACTTTATTGGTTTGACAGTTCTGTACAGCTATCTATTAAATGAGATGAAAGTTATTGATCTCTGATAAGTATATTAAGGTCACAATTTCTAAGATGAGAAGTGAACCTACCACACTATCCTCTGTACTATCTCTAAGATGAGATGTGAACCTACTACACTATCCTCTCTACTCTCTCTACTACTGGAAGACAATGACTGTGGACCAACCACTAGGATCTACTCTGCCTTGCAATCCACATTGTGCAATCACATGTGGGCCTACATTAGTAAAAGCAGATTAAGGGATTTGTATCTTGAATCCAAAACATCATTATATGAGAACTAATTCTTCCTGAGTGAAAAAAACACATTAAAAGTGTCCTCCCAACAGATGGAGAGAATTTGTTGTGAAGTGGAGCTTATAAAAACAGAATGATTCAGTTTTTTAAATTTTTGGCATTCTTTATACATTTTTTTTGCATTATTGAGGTTCTTTGGGGGTGATTTTTAGAAAATTGCACTACATAAAGAGGAATGGGAGGGAATCATAATTTTTAACCTGCTGCTTTTCGAATTTGTCACCACTTTCCTTGATAAAACTAGTGCAATTCATCCAAGAAACAGCATTAAACTGCTCACTGCTCAATGCAAGAACCTAGTCAACATACATTTACACTTAGAAATCATGTGTAAGTAACTGGTATTCAGCACCACTTCCTATTTTACTCAACCACTGCAACGGCTAGTTATCCATGTATCCTGTGACATGGAATGCCGACCATAGGGACACTTGGTGTTGCTACATTGGCAGCAAGGTTTCACATTGATTGATTTCAAGCTTGGGTTTAAATAATCTGACTGTAAACAAAGATCAAATGGTTACCCTAACGACTAAATATTCACAATTGTATCAAAGTTATTCATTAAGGGGTGTTGTTAGATATATTAGAAATACTTTACTATTGTTTGGATTTTGTTAGCATATTGTAGTCTGTAATAACTACTTTATTCTTCAAGTTGGTTTGTACCTCTTATAATATATGGTTATCACCCCATACTACTTGTGTGATTATAAATAGAGATTGTCGCAATCTAACATTCACCAGTCCATGATTTATTCCTTAATAGGATAAATATGTGCATTTCAATAAATTTGTTGTAATATTCAGACAATGTTCAATAATTTATGAATGTATGAACTTGCTCTTTTAATACTCATACAATTTAAGTCTTTGTCTTATTCCATAAAATTTCCTTAAAAGATACTATTAATAGGACTACAGTGTCCAGATTCCAACTATTAGAGAAGGCCACTGAGTACAAATGATTCCAATCCTGAAAGGTAAATCCGTTCCTTTATTTTCAAAAGATTTTCACAGTAATCTGCCAAATCTTTGTTGATGAATCTTTAAGCTCAGGGCCAAGCCCCTCTGGCCTTTTTTTTCAGCTGAAAGCAGAGAGGTGTCATACACCTTTTCAGATGGCCTTGAAGCATACTTGCACTGGTACAGATTCAAGGAACAATACTTGCATTACTCGACAATTTTCTCTTTTGCCATATAACTCTGTCAAAGGAAGATCACATTGTGTAATCCATGTGATCGTAATCCATGTGATCCTCTTGCAGTGGGTTCAACTTCTCTACGGCTTGATTTGGGGCACCTTAGGGAACCCGCAAAACCAACTTTCCTCTGCTTGGTCTACAACTTTACCAAAATGTTAACTCAACCTTTGAACACAAACCTTACTTGTGCATCAGTTTTAGGCTCAGCTTCCATGGAGCATTTTCGATAAAATGGGAATTTGTGCCAGAAATGGACTTATTTGGAACTGACAAGAGTTTCACGTGGAGTATACTTTGTTTTTCCAAGCGCTTTCACATTTTTTTGTTACAAATTATCTTTCCATTATAATAAAATCATTCCAAGTTTCATAATGATTTTTTTCCTTGGAAGTTCTACTTGTAGTGTTCTTTTCTACTAAATCTACTTGTCCATTGTAGTGTTATTTTTTACTAAATCCACCCGTTGATACCTTTGTTATACCATCATGGGTAAATCTCGCACACAGTTTCAACTTTAATAGCCTTAAATTCTACCTTACAAGTCAGATTATGGAGGATCTATTTCACAGCAAAAGCCTCTTGGCCGTTTTGAGGAAGACTAAATTATTACTTGATGATGCCAAAGAAAACTGACTTGTAGAAATGGAGACTTGAGCTAAAGAGGATCTTCTCCACAACATTCATTGTAAGGAAGCTGATATATGAGCTTGGGAACATATCAGCAAAGATTTTGCTCAAGCCAATGATGTGTGTATCATCCAAATTAATCATGAGATGAGCAAAACTGAAAAATGACCTGCTCCTCAACTGTATATGAGCTTGGGAACATTTCAGCAAAGTTTTCGCTCAAGCCAATGATGTGTGTATCGTCCAAATTAATCATGAGATGAGCAAAACTGAAAAATGACCTGCTCCTCAACTGCATCTAAGTTTCACCTGGAAACTCGAGGAATTGGAGTTGCAATTAAATTTAGTCAATACAGAGTATGTGAAATCCAGCAAAGAGCACATATATGATATATCTTATTTTGTAAGTTTCACCTCTTGATATGATGACAAACACAGACACAATTAAAGGGAAGTGCTACTTGTTGGTTCCTGAAAAGGGTTACACTACAAAATAGCAACCAAGTTGATCCTTCAATCACCTGTGGAGAAGCCAACTCCAATCTTCAATAATCTTTGGGACTTGGACCAATTGACAAGGATCAAATAAACCCTTCTACACTTCGGGCTCTGCGAAAACTAGGAGGGTGATCCCTTAATGCCTTTACAAACTATGCACCATACTTGTAAATGACATCAAAACAAAGCAGATATTCTCATATAAAAGCTCAACAAAGAGGGAGAATGCTATGAAATGGCTAATTCCCAATGATTCTCTACCAATTGGAGCATGAGATGGTAACAATACATAACAACAATACATAAAATGCAAAGATTTTGCATGATTTAACAATTTTGTAGCAAGTTACAAAGTAAAAATGAACATAATACTGACAGTAAAACAATTACAAGTTATGATCAGTGCCTTATTCCATTGGGGACTAGAAATTAAGAGACATAAACTGAAATATAACAAACTTTGACTATAGCACAAGATCTAGGATAATATTGCCTTACAATATATCCCATCAACAATCCCAACCCAAACTACTTATCAGAATCCCTGCACAAGCCCTACCAATCTGTAATTCAATTCAAGCATTTAATTGATCCCTTAGATCAAAGCATGAATAATAAAATTACATACACCACAACAGTGCACTGAATGAGCAAAACCCTTGATTCATTTCATTCAAAATATAGTAAAATTGTTCATTGGAGAAATGGATATGAAATATATTTCCATTAAACTCTAATGCTATTTCTGTTATAAGACAAGATACAATTTCATTCATTCCAAACCCTACCTAAAACTTAACACTGAACTTTCATTTATTTGCTCTATAATCATATTTACAGCATTCTCAACCAGAACCATCAAGAATTTGGAACCTCTTCTCCTAGTGTTGAATTCCCTTTTATAGAAAACAAGGGAGCAAACAAGCTTCGAGCTAGAGGAGACACATGTCATCAGTCAATTGGACCGCTTGATTCTTGTTACAAAAGACATTTACTCAGAAGAGACAAAAAGCCTTTTGCCTTTAACAAAATATTCTCTAACCCTATCTACTACCTCCTAATCATTTTAGGTGCAAAAACTGTTAGCTGGTAGAAATTGAAGTGTCTTGTATGAAAGCACCACGTTCATGAGCCGTGCCAATATCAGACTGAGATTGGTATTGTCAATGCCGAGTAGTCTCGTGTCTAGGACATCCAAACGCTTTGCAAGCCAGTAAGGGCTTTACTACCCGCTTCTCCTGATATTAATGATACAAAAGGTGCCAGGATGAAAGATTCTCAAACTCTCCTTCTGCAGATTCTGAAGGGTTCTGAAACATGTTCCTACTAAAACATGCATGATTTTGAGGTTTCACCGTCCTCTTCTTCATCATGTCTCTCTTTGTAATGCCACCATCGGGATGTATGAGAGCATTAGGCTTGTAGATTTAAAGTCTTCCACTCCATTCAACTTTGAATATCCCTCTGGCTATAATGTACTCAGCTCCTCTCCCTTATCCCAATATTCTTCTTGTAACTACATCCTAACAAATTTGGCAATGTTCCAAAAATCATCCGCATTCTCTGCAACATCCATTTTTGCTAACATTTGGATAATGGATCCTATTGGGAAGTGTTACTAATAACCTCCAATTTCTGTATACTCCTCTTGGGATTGCACATGACTGTACTCATTGAGTGTCAGATGAGTTGTTGGCGTATAGCAGTAACCTTGCAGATTTTCCCTTAGCAGTCTCAAAACTCGTTATCACTTCTTTGTAAGCCTAAAGATCTTCTGCATTTGTCGACTATACGTTACCCTTAGATTTTTGTGCATGTCATATCAAATGACTTTTCATGGATGCCCCTTCACATTTCTATTCTTATCTTTGCAACTCTATTTTGTACTGAGTTTTGAATCCTGTGAAGTTGCAACAACTTGCAGACCTACATCTCTGATCCTTGATCCTTATCCCACAACCTCTATGCTTCATATAATCAAATTGCCTTTTACTGTATAAAAGTTTGAAACAATGTGCAATATCCTTATGTAGCAAATTTGAAATCTGGTTGTCGATCCCTTCCCTGCTAGCGCATCAAACGCTACTCAATGGTCAACCTAGCATTGACTTCTAAACTGGACAATGGGCCCATGAAACAACCAATAAGAATTACCCCACTCACCACCTCGTCATCTGGTCCTACCTTTCTTCAGCCTTCGACGACTAGGGACATCTGGCAAGATCTCGTGATCCCACAATGGTTAAACATCTCGCAAGTTTGATCACGAGATCACGACAACCTCTAATCTTGATCTCTCTTTAACTGTCGCTCAAACCACAGACCCACCTTTATGATATAAACATCGATCACCTTTTTAATCAGATCAAAAGGTCATTGTTCAATTCTTGCATGTGCTAAAAGATGGACCCTTTAGTAGCTCAAGAATTAATCATAAGGATCGCCAATACATAATATAAGGTAAGTAACACCGCAGACCAACCAAAACATGACAGATGGCACCCTCCTCGCTATCCCGCGATCAACTGGGTCCAAGCTGTGACATCATCACGAGATCACGAACAAATCAAAATACGCTACGTAACCCACCGCTGTAAAAGATAAAGGAACCCGCCTAACACAACCACACAACCCTTAACTTTGGCATTTAAGAACACGTCATGAAAAACAAAACGTTAGGATAACAACGATGGCCCCTCACGACATAACAACCCTTTGATTTATGAACCAAAAAGTAACAACAGATTAGAAAAACCTAGGGTTTATCTTGAAAATTTTCCAATTGAACAAAACCCTAAACCTAGATAGAAAGAAAAACAACAAGATATGGCCGAAAATCCACAAAGGTAATCAAATTTTGCAATGCTCAAATTTAAGCTCTATCACTACTCACTAACGAATTGTGACAACCAGTACAGAAAGTTGTGCCAATTGCACCAAGGACATGAACAACGGCACAATTTTATACTATTGTATTTCCTGCCTTGTCAAACCAACATTGCCATACATGAAAAACATAGGTGGTCCTAAAATATTTCTGCCATTTGCAGTTATTCATTGAAAAATGAAGCCAAATTCGGGAGACTAGCAAATGCCTAATGATATGCAGTCAAGATAGGGTGAATTTTAAACAAAATGCAAGAAAGAGCTTACTACTGTCAAATGGCATCAAATAGTGAAACAATGCAACGAGGACTCCTAGTCAAAGCATCCTTCGAAGATGACTTCCCCTGACATAATCTTCCTCTAAAGATACAAGAATGAGTGGACATTTAAAGAAAAAGGGTAGATAAGCATTGTTGATCCAGGTATAAATTCTAGAATTAACTCTGACATTAGCAACAACACCACCGCTTGTTGGACAAAAGGAAATCGATCTTAGAGGTTGATCCCTACTCATATGTGACAAGCCTCAACAAGGGGGCCAAGAAAGTAAAGAACTAATTAGAATCATGACAGAAGCATCCTCCAAAACTGACTATGGTCAATTTAAACATGGATGGTGCCACCTAGTAATGCCAGGTTGGAGGATATTGTCTACAATACTATTGGAAGTTCAATTGGTATGGTTTTCTTATATAGTTACAAAAAGCACCTCACAGTTTTGCAGCATCATTGGCCAAAAGAAATGGCCACTATAGCATGACTTGAAGTCATTGTGAAAATCAACTCTAATCAGGATATAAATTTTGTTTTGGATCCCCCTCAAAATGAAGGTTTCATTACAAAAATAGACAAACTAGCAATTGTATAAGAACCCTGAGAAAACTGCTATGTCCCCTCTTTATAGCCTCTCCAACATCTTCGGAAGCTCCAACCTTCTTGGAGAATGCCAACCTATTCAAAATGGATTTTAAGATAGTGGCATTGTGTTCTTCTAGAAGTTCAAGTTGAATCTGTTGGTTCTTTCCGGGCGCAGTTTCAACATTTCGGGTGCTTTCCACACTTCTCGGATAAGAATTCTATTTTTGGAAAGTATCAATTTTCATAAATTTGGATTTCAATGAGCTACAGAGTGTGTCAGCAAAATCAGAATCTACATTTATTATTATATTTTCCGTAACTTTGGGTGGAAGTGCAGAAAATAATTAAAATATTCAATAATTAATATTTAAGTTGTCAAAGAGTGAATTAAAAGACAACTTATATTCCCCTGTTAACAGGGTCAGAAAGGTTGATCTTTCTCGCAATACAAGAGATGGGGTTGTATGACAGAATCAAGAGGTGGGATGGATTAAAGTGAACTTCCACGGGGCATTTAGGGGCAGTCCTGGGCCAAGTAGCATTGGTTGTGTGATGTGGGATCATAAAGGAGGAAGAGAAATCAGAATTTATAGGAGAAGCGACAAAAAATATTGCAGAATTCAGAGTAGCATTCTTAAAATGTGGATTGGATGCTAAAGACAAGTGGATTCATCTTGAAGGGGACTCATTAATAACGATTAATGTCATTCGTCAAAACTCAGCTCCCAATTGGAAACTCAACAGGTGGATAAAGCGGATTCAAGAATTGATAGCAAGGTTTATGAATTCAAGGTCTCACAGAGAGCAATATGTAATATGTATTGCAGATGAATTGGCCAAAAAGGACCCAAAATCATAAGGTCTTAAAGACGTGGATGACATCATATGCCACGAAGGAGTATGGCTGAAAAATATAGTAATGACAACACATTGGATGATGAAGGAGTTGGTTTCACCACTATCAAGCAAGCATGACCAGAAATGATTAATGATTGTCCTGTATGCATTAACGACTATACTAAACAGATGTGGGGATTGTGCCAACAATTTGGAAGGAATTATGATACAAGGTGGTGAAAGATTTGGGTGTGTTCACCGGTCCTCTGGCTAACACACCACATTATGATTAATACTCACACATTGGAAACATGCTTGGCAGAAGCGTAATTAATCATATTTCATCACCCTCAAAATACTGCCGACTTGGTGGATATGATGGGACAGAAAAGGAGATTACATGATTTTTACAAGAAAAATCAAGAAATACACGTGTGAAAGGACAAGAACAGGTTGGAAGTGGCTATTTATCCACAGGGGCAATGGGTAATGACTCACAACTAATACTGTGAGCATAGTTAAATATACGTTGATCATGGACACCATGGTTTGTTTGATCTCCAAAAAGCTTCAGATGTCTTTTTTAGGAGAATTTTTTGAGAAGTGGTTGAAGCGGATCTTTCTTTCGAGGCATATACTCATAATGCATGCTGTCCAAGCTATTCTAGGAGATGAATTTTTGGAGGCCAAGCATAGGTATCGAGTTAATAGTGATATTTCTGCTATGTTCCTTGTGAGCTTGCTTGAGGTGGGGAAAACGGCTGTCTTGGCAAGGATGTTCTGCCAGAAGCTAATTCAGGCACCAGTTTCTGTGTGAATTGAATGATGTCTTGGCCAATGTAGATGAAAATAGGCTTATTCCATCCCCAAAAGATCATTATGTGGTGAAGCGTAAAGGCATAGAGGTGAAGAAAAAGCACCTAATTTCTTCGTTGGAGCCATTTGCATTTCAGGGCAGAAAGGAGACAATTTGCCACAACATTGCCTTTCTGAAGAAATTAATGGGGCTTTATGCTTCTGGAGGAAACGGCTGGAAACAGGAGTATATGAAAGTTGAGGGATTGGTGAAAGATGATGAAGAGAAGGGGGACTCTAGACTAGAGATTAAGGAGGGGCTGGATTCTAAAGGTGGAGGACTTTGGGAAAAGACTAAAAAGGAGGTTCATGCGGAATGCAATCCCAACTACCCAATTAAAGCCAAAGTTAGGAACCAGAAATAGGGTTCGCTCTCTGGTCTGTCTTCTATGTTTTGAGCTCTATTGTTGCGAGCTCTATTGTTGCAAGGTTGTCGGTATTTTAGGGGTTTGGGGGAAAGGTCAATATACGGTAAGCATTTGTCTCCATTTTGATGTCATTGGAAACTGCATAAGATATTAGCACTAGATTTTGGCAATATGCTAGTAATCAAGTGACATGTGAGCAGGGCGTTGTCTGGTGTGTGACAATCTAAAAATGAATAGGCCATAGCTGACCAAGTGGCAATGTAAAAAAATTTTATATCAATATATGAGTGCAGCCCCTCTGGCTGCTATTTAATGATTTTTTTTTAAAAACATATATATATTTATTATTATTTATAAAGTGAATTTTAAGTAACTTCAGTGCTTGGAAAACTAAATTATAATATCAAGTCACTTACAGGGAGCTGAAGCATTACTATTCAAAGGTGATTTTAAATTATAATTTCCAAAAAGCTTCAAAAGTGCTTACAAAAGGGAAAGTGGAAGAGAAGCCCATTGGAATATTTCATTTTACTCTATTTTCTCAGTAAGGTTCAACAGTGTTCACCTCTCTTGCCCTAAACAAAACCCTAAGATGAGATTGGTTTCAATGGTTAAAGATTCATCCCTAGCTAATTCCTTGTGATTCATTCAGAGTCTCTGTGTGTAGAAAGGATTCAGAGGTGAACTCACCCAGAGTTCACATTTGGGCTTAACTTTTGCAGTGTAGGAGTTTGGAATAAATTGATTTATCTCTACAGGATTTCAAAGGTTTGTAGGCAACAAATTTAAAGAAGAGTTGCAGATAAATTACTAATTTGCATGTGTTGTGTGTGCACAAGTGAGGCAGGTCAAAAAATTCCTGTGTGGTGTGTGCAGTGCAAACAAAAATTATAAGTGTGGTGTGTGCAATGAGTGAATGAGTTAAACATAAAATGCATTTTGTGCCAGCTGGGTCTTACCCCAGCCATACCATTTATGGTACATGACAGTGTCGTACACCTTGTATAACTCTTACCAGTCTTTGGTTGGCTTAAAACGGCCAGCACAACATTCTTAAGGGAGTCACAACATTAACATTGCTGCCATACCATTATGTAGTCTTGTCAGTTATGAAGGAAGGACATGAGTCTTAAGAGGTAGTTCATTGGTCTGTATTTCGTCTTCCAGCTGAGATCAGCAATATTATATATGAATATTTGCATTTTTGTTAGTTTCGTCAGTTTTGTTTGGCTTTTTTTAGTATATTATCAGTTGCAGCAGAGATATATATGCATGTACATACGCACATGTATCAAATGGTAACTAGTGCACTTTTCTTAATAATTTCATCAAGAAAAGTTGCTAGCCTTAAGAGTTGCGAAATTTAATTCTGTGGTAAATGTTCATAATATTATGCCAAAACAATGATGAATGCAATCTGTTTGACAAAATGCCTTTATCAAATCTTTAAACAAATACATGGTTAAAATGATGAATTATATATCAGAATTTTGGTTGAACATTTTCTCATTGTTAACATTAATAAATTCTTCATATTTAGTTGTATGCAAAGTGTTTGATGAAATGTCAGTAAGTTGAAAATCATAAGTATTGCAAGTATATGAGCAAATTTCCTGGTAGGGTTAGCTACAAAATCATTTTGAGGTCATTACTTTCGCCAATTAGACAGTTTGCTAACAAGTGTCAAAAGACTAGCCATTCTGGTAGTTGCAAGTGGCAAATCTGATTGGTCATAGAAGTTGTGGCGGCGCCCAAGCAAACATATGATTACTTGTATTCAATTTTTTCCTTAATTTAATGTTGGGGTATCCCAAATGATTAGCACAATTGGGTTCTATTTTACTTGGTAACCAATCTCATTATCAATACTCCATATGATAATTGCTGATATTCTTGGGTAATGATTAACAACAAAAGTAACATTTGTTAGCTATAAGCAGATGACTGATGTTGTGCCATCTTAATGTTTTGTACATTTCGAGTGGATTGCAGCTGCCACTTTATTGATAAGCCTGCCTGATTGATTTGTCTGAGGCTTGACTCAATGTCTTGCAGGCATTATCATACTGGGCCATACATCATCATACTGTGCCATTGTTGGCTCTGCTCCAGAAAGGACAAATCATTATAATGGTGATTGTCATGCTCGGGATGGAATTATTTTAGTCCATAATTTCAACATTTTCCCTATTGTGACAATGCAGGAATTAGTCCATCAAAGCAGAAACAAGGAAGAGGCAACCAGCAATTTTACCATGCCAATCAGAAACAGCACACCTGTTTCATTCAATAAACTGGTCAAACCAGATCAAACCACAAAAAAACAGGTCAGACGAGAAACGACAGAATTTTTCCCAGATTTTCAAAATGATGATAGTTTTTTTTATTTTCTTATAAACCCTTCAATATTCATTTTATTGTCATTTTTCACCTTCGGGTTTATAGTTTCAGTTTGTTGAGTGGCATTGCCAATTAAGTATAAAAAAGCCTGCACCAGAGGACAGAGACTTGATGGAAGCGAGAAAGTTAAATGAAGGCAGGGACCTAATCAAAAGTTCAGGGTAAAGATAGCAAAGGCAGAGGTAAATATTTTATTACCCATCATGATGAGTTAAATATCCATTAGTAGAAGAACCTACATTACACAATAAATGAAGAGAATTTTCCATATTCAAGGATTATAAAGGGTAAACTTGTCCACGATGATGAATTTGAGGAAGCCAACATATGTGTGTGATTGACTTAATATTTTAAGGTAGTTGTGAATATCATATTTAGAGACCAAGCACATTCAGCTTCATTTGGTACTAATTGACTGGAAATCGTAAAGGAATGTCATGAGAGACTGTGTCTGACAATAAAAGGTAATAGTGGCAAGTCTTCCACTTTGATGTCTCAATATATGTGGGTAATGAGGATGATATGAAATGGTCAGTTATACTTTCTAAAGAAAAAGCTTGTACCAGAAGAAGCTCTTGCACAGGATTCCCCCTCTGTTCACATGCAAGAACCCCGATAACCATACCTAACCTGAAAAAAGAATCCTAAACAAATCACAGCAGGTCCGCAATTACTCCTATAATTGTATATACAACATTGTACAAGTCAGATATTTAATTTTTACTGTTCAATGTATCACCACATACAGTCCCTGTGGAAATCCATATTGCTTATGAAGGTAAATTTATCTAACGCTTGTGAATTTGTAGTATCATAACTTGAAATTTACTGAGTGTTCTGAAGTTCTTGAAATCAGAAATCTTCCAAATGATATTAGTATATTATTTCTCACATTATGCACACGGTAACCCTAAAGCCATAGGCACAGAGAGAAATTTATCTAACGCTTGTGAATCTAATGAAATTGTTCCAAGACTTAATCTGATTAAGAGACTTGCCATTAAGCTTCTGGCACAATATCGTACTCTACATCAGCCCCGACATTGCATTTGACCCCAAAATAGGTGACTGTGCAGCATGGGCATTAGACTCGCTTCCAGAGGAACTCCCAGAATCGGAGTCTACAAAAACACAAAGATAAATTAGTAATAATCCCCCTGGCCTGGAGACACTAGATTT
Source organism: Thuja plicata (assembly GCA_018584345.1). Classification (NCBI taxonomy): domain Eukaryota; kingdom Viridiplantae; phylum Streptophyta; class Pinopsida; order Cupressales; family Cupressaceae; genus Thuja; species Thuja plicata. The sequence goes on along the minus strand of MU225455.1, from coordinate 826,740 downwards.
CACAGGTATTTCATCACAAGCTAATAATAAATAAAACTGTAACAAAAACGCAAAGTAATAAGAGTTGTAAAAAATGAAAAATATGTACACATTTTCAAAATTTATCCAAAATATGCAATCTACAGAGAATTCTGGAATTACGTACCACTAGAAGAAGAACCAGAATCACTGCTTGAGCTGCTCGAGCTGCTGGATCTACTTGCAGAGCCACCATCCTTCTCCATCTTAACAGGAGGGCAATTCGATGGCAGCATGTTGTCTCCTGTTTCAAACTCTTGTTGCCCTTGCTCTCCTACTCAGGATATTCAAAATGCAACTTGAATATAAGTTTGCAGAAGGTTAAAAAAAGGAACATATAACTTTCAAACCGTTTCTTTATCAATTCAAAAGGTAAAGATTTACCATTCTCATTTTTCTTTGGCTGCTCAGACCCGGTGGTGGGACACTGCAAACAAGTCAAGCATGTCAAATGCAAGTAAATATACAAGAGAGTTCGATGGGAAAAAACGTTGAATGAATGCAACTCTATTAGAAGTTCACCTTGTCTCTGGCCATCTCATTGATACTTTTAGCCTGCTGAGCAAGTTGTTCTTTTTTCTTAAGTTTGCTGAGGCTTTTCTTGAAGTTGGTTACAAATCTATCAAGTTCCCAAAGCGTTTCAGTGTCAAAAGTGTCTATGTCAACCTCTATCTCTTCATCTTGCTGACATAGAGATGGATTCCTCTTCTTTATAATCTGAACTATAAGCTCCAATCTGTCTGCGGGCAAATTTTGAAGGTTTCCACTTAGCTTTTGCTTTTCATCAAAAGTCATAGCACGTTTATGGAGATCTTTGGCCTTAGGTTTTTTGCCCGGTGGAGTTCTGCTTGCAGAATAATTTATTGGTCTGATTGTTGAAATGGATGGCCCGCCGGCAGTTTCAGGTTTCCTAAAGTTCTTTTTTATGTCTGCTAAAGGAAGTTTCTTCACACTACAACTTGCCCCAGGTGTTTGCACACTTCCATATCTCGAGTTCATCCTGCTTTCAATGTGCTCTGTGTATATAGAATTCCATCGCTCCTCGAATAACTGCAGCAACTGCTTAGCCAAGATATGCACATCATGCCCTTCAGGGTTATAAGTCATAGCATTGGAGAATGTCAATCTTATGTCTTGTGCGAAAGATGTGGGTGAATTGTACAAGTTTTTCTCCAGATTGGATTTCACAGTTCCGAGGTCCATTGGATTTTTAATTATAGTGTGATAATCATGCAGTCCAAGATCCTCTGCATCAACAGGGGAATTGAACACCCAACCGTGCTTGTGCTTCATCAACTTTGAAAGTAGCGAGCTGCACTGCTTGAACACCTCATTTGGAAACTTCTGAGACGACAAGTCATATAGTTTGGATGGTGCAGTTTTCTTATTACCAGATTTGGATTTCTTATTCTCTGCAGGTGGGAATTTATCTTTTCCTAAAACAAACTCTGAGTTGCGGTAATACTGATTGGCCTTTGGAGTTCGCTTTCCTTTCTCTGCCACATCACTTGTGGCTGGGTTGTGTTCAACAAGAGCTATACTCAACTGTCGCACGGGCCTCGACTCTCTTGCACTCTGCTTGGGCGTAATTGCCCCGCCAGAAGCTACTTCGGACGTAACCTCCTTCCCGCCATTGTTTCTCCCATCATTGCCAGAGAACTGGGAGGCACTGTAGCTAGTATTCCCTCCCGCCAGGCCACCCCTCAGTTGCAATTCTCTTGCTTCAACTTTCTTGAACGTACCCCTCACCTGCTCCAATTCGTTTGTCAATTTTCTGCGAAGTTCCCTTATCTCTAGCTTTGAGTACCCATCCAACTTAATAGTAACATGGGCAGCTTCTATGTCCCTATTCCGCAATCCCCCAACATCATGCTCGGGCATGGGTTCCTTGGGTACATCGCCATTCTTCCCGCTCAAACTCGAAGAACCATCTGATTCTGATGCTGCTGGTGCTGCTACTCTTGCTCCTGTTGTTGTTCCTGCTCCTGCTCCTGCTCCCTCTCCTCCTCTTCCATTAACGTCCGCCATGTTATCGCCCTCCCTTATCGCTTGCCCTGCTGTTGTATTATTAGCTGCATCAAACCCAGGATTTGCTTTAGCCCCCTTGCCGTGCCCTTTTCTCATGTATACCAATTTGCTCTCTCCCCATCTATGCTTATCGCGAGACTCTTCATGCCCGACCATTGCCGTACAGTAAAACTAATGTCACCAAGCGCCTCCCTGAAAAGAGTCTAGCCAGGGGTGCTCTCTTTTTCCAGCTTCACAGCGTTCTAGGGTTCCTTATCCTTCTAACACTTCCAGAACGCCGTTAAGGATCACCATCATTTCATTTCATGCGTTCCAGGCGTAACCCACAAAATTACATCCAACAAGAAAGGGAAAACATAAAACAAGAAAGAGTTGACTAAACGGATTGCTGCAACGAGGAAACATTTATGAGACGATCTCCACAATTTGTGCCTTGTTAAGTTTTGAGATTTAAGGGAGGGGATTCGTACCTTCGACCGGGGAATCTCTGCAAAACATGGATGATGGGCCGAGGGCCTGATGATTTCTGATATCCATCCATGCATGTATTATAAATAAGCGAGAAGAGGAAGCAGGATATTCGCTGTTGACCTAGGCTTTTTCTTTCTTTTTCAATATCGGACGGTCCTGTGGTGTTGTAGGCACTGACGAAGGTTTAGATTGTTGCCACATATTTCTGAGGACAAAAGCTTATCTGCTGAATCGTTGTTGGGGGCACCAGGACATTAACTTACTTTAATTTCCCAAGTGCTCCCACAACGGTAACTCTTCTCCACTCTCATTTATCTCACCTATTGTTTTCGCCTTTCTACGGACCTCTTCTTTTTGCCAACGGTTTAAGCGGTTGCCACGCCCACCTCTATTACAAGGTCAAGGGTGTGGGTGCTGCAACCTACTCACACCATTTAATTATGAGGGGAAAGGTTTTATAGAAGGGGCTTCTAAAAAAAAATTTACAGGAAGTTTAAACTTTATAATTTATAAAAGTTGGTGGTCTCATGAAATTTTTTTATTTAGCATATTTAATTATGGATGTAAATAATTAAAAAAGTTTTAAAAAATTTAATTAAATTTAAAAAAATTTATATGATTGATAAGTGGTAAAAAAAAACTTAAGCTGGTGGGACAATTTCTAGTCTCCCACTTTTTCAACATGCTCAAATTGCAGCCCTAAAAAGCAGGGCTACTAGAAGAAAAGATTCCAATTAATATCATAGTAATTTTTTTTTACTTCATGTGACCTCCCACTCCATAAAAATAGACCCTAAGAGGGGGTTTTATGTTTAGTTTATTTTGGTTAGCATTGTTAAATTTAAAAGCTTTTAATATTATAAAATAATAAAATGGATCGAGCGTGTAGGAGATGGTGAGAGTTTTCAGCATGGCATTTGAATGGCAGGACATGGACAAATTTGGATCAGGATCATGGGTAGGTGACAAAAAACATTTCAACTTGGTGCCCTCCAAGAAGGATAGGAATGAATCAGTCAAATGGGACTCGTCGTGTGTTATTTTCCAAGCAATTTTCAAATTAGAGTTCAGCCTGGCAAAATGTAGAGAATAAAGTATGGAAACCGAAAGATAAGCAAGAAATGACAAGACCTTCTCAGATACGCTTTCAAACCAAAGATAGTAGGGTTGTTTCGGTCAATGTTGAAAACCCTAGTTGGGATGATTCATTTAAATGGTTGAAGGAAAAGGGGTTTTTTAATGGAGTGGGCAAGGGAAATTATCTGCTCTTTCATGGGTCAAAAACTAGTGTTAAGATTCTTGGCCTTTCAAAGTAGATCTTAAAACCTTGTCTGACGGTTTCTATTTGGTCAATTGTGAAAATACCCATGGTAATTAGATTTTCAACAATGGTCCTTACTTGATGGGTGGAATAGGGTTTTATTTGAAAGATTGGGAGACCAACTTTAATTCGTTAAAAGCGGAGATTGAGGAGGTGTTAGTGTGGATAAACCTCTACAACCTTTGCTTTGAGTATTGGGATTTGGAAACCTTAAAAATAATAGGAGATAAGCTGGGGAAGTTTATCAAGGCAAATGAAGGAGTTCAATTTGTATAAGTTGGAAACCAGTACCCTCACTCCCTAAAGTGATTGAGCTTTGGTCAAATGCAGGAGTGTAGTGGCAAACTATTGAATTAGAAGAAATAATGGGGCAATGTAAAATTAACAAAGGTTATGGTCGCATAGATTTAGAATGTATCAAGAACCAGAAAGGGAAGGAAGGAGAAGCATATGTGCTCACCAACAAAGTAGTTCAAATGACTGAAAGTAAGGTAAGAACTCAGGAGATGAGGTGTGTAATAGGGAAGGCCAATGGAATCATACTACAAATAATATCAACACTATGGAGAATGTCACTCTTCTACCTTCCTTGAGGAATTCAGGAGTATTTGAGATTGTCAACAACCCCAAGACTCAGTTGGAACATGGACAAGTTGAGGTGTCTCAACAAGAACACTGAGCCCCCGAAGGAGGCATTGATTACCCAGGTGGAAGAAGTGAAAACTTACTTGAAAAGGAGGAGTGTGAGAAGACTCTAATTTCTTTTGATAGTGATGACATTAATTTTCCATTAGTATACAAACAACACTTTCAGTAAGCCTACACCGAAAGACAGGAAAGAGCAAACCGAAGATCAGATTAAGAGATCACCAAAGATGACTAAGTAGAGAGAAAACTGATGACACAAGTCAGTGTGTAAACCGAAAATCACAAAGCAGAGAGATACATTGGAACCCAACAGAGGAACCCAAAATGCAAGTTACAGTGCAGACCAACAAGACAGATACAGTGCAACTGGCAGTCAAAAACAAAGGACAATCAAAGCATGACCGACAGACAGAACCGAAAGTCATTTGCAGCCCACAAAAAGTGGATCTGACTACCACGTCAAATAAAGAAAGTGTAGAAGAAGGTAGAAGAAGCTTACAAGAAGCTTTGTAATGTTCCCGAAAGTCTTCAAAATTGATTGTATTCAGTTAGTGCTGAGCATAATGCACAACAACAAGTTATGGTTAGGTGAACCGAAGGCAATCACCCGAGATGTCATCCATGCGGTCACCAGTTACCCCGTAACCGATAAAGTAAAGGCACTGAAGCATCCACCGAAGGCAGAGACCGAAAAGATGACATAAGCCAAATGGGATGGCCGAGGATTGAAAGTAACAACAATTATCGATGATGAGATTAAGTTTGGTGCATGTGTTTTGGGCTACAAATTCTTCCAAGCAAGCAGATTAAACAACATAGCGTCAGGTGCAGTGGACACAACCTACAAAATTGTGAAAAAGGGTACACAACTGGACTTATCTGAGCTACTCCTGAATCAGTTGAAAGACAATCAGGAATGCAAAGTCAAACACTTGTAAGTTTGGCTCACTAATAATGTGTATCTTCTTCTATTTTCAAGAAAAGTTCCCATCGGTAGGAGATGTGAAATGGGACAGCACCAAACCGGTCACCATGCAAGTCAGTGAGCACATAGTTGCACTGGGAGATAATTTTGAAACAGTCATGGATGAATACTTCAATGTATTCAAAGACTGAATGCAAAAGAGGGTAAGAATCCCGAGCAACTCATTGAGCAATATAAGGACGAGATATGCTTCATGGTTGACACAGATAATACTTACATCAAACTTGTTGTAGCAAGGACAACATGGTTGCAACCATTGGAATATGAGATCAACGTTGATCTTGCAACAAAGGCAATTGATGCCTTAATCAATGAACCACTGGACAAGAAGCAACCAAGGTTTGGCACATATGAAGAGGCCAAGACAAGAATTAAATCAGGCCTAGTTGTCAAGAAAACAATCAAAAAGAAAGACAAGATGGTCAAGAATCTCAAGAAGATTTTGTCAGTAACCGAGGAAGACGCTGAGGAAGGTGAAGAAGCTGAACAAGAGGAGGAAACCGAAGAACAATTATCTGTCGGTAAAGATGAAGAAAAGAATGAATCTGAGGAAATTGAGTCAGATTCACCACCTCCTCCACCATCTAAGAAACCAAGGGCAATAGCTACTTCAAGGACTAGAAGCCAAACATCCAAAGAATCTACTCCTTCACCTCTGAAGAAAGGAAAGGTCAGGACTTACAAGAGAAAATCTCCCACACCGAAAAGAGGACAAAACAAGAAGGGAAAGAAATTCATCAAAACCCGAGAGGACATAGAAGACACCGATCAAGATGAAGCCATAGAGGCAGAAAATGTCAAGGTAAAAGAACCTGACACTATTGATGACATTTTTGTTTATATTGCAAATTATGGATCTATTACAGATCCACACATTAGAAAATGGCAGAAATTAAATCAAGATGATCAGAATAAAGTTGAGGAAGCCATGATAGCTAAAATGTATAAACTTCAAATATGTACCAGTGCAATTTGAAGGAAGTTATGTACCAAGGGAACTATTGGATAGATTATCCTCCTATTGAACATTTGCATTGAAAAATGAGAAAGAGATCAGAGAGAGAGTACTTGTTTCTCTAATGCCACCTAAATCTATAAAGGTAGAGATAGATGAGGTGATGGAGAAACACAACAAGGAATTCTCACCAAAGTTGAGGGCATATAAGTTTCTTGAAAGCAAGTTAATTGAACTTTAAAAGGACAGCGACAAGAAATAGTGTAAAATCATGAACAAACCTATTGAGGAGGTAAGCCCCGACAAAGACCTTCAACAACAAGATGTTGACAAGGCAACTCAAGATGATACATCAATTGAGTTAGATAAAGAAGAGGACGATACAACAGGGAACAAGACTGCAGATATTGCAAATGAAACATGGGATGATACCACAAATGACAACATTGTGGATACTAATGTCATTGACATTGCTAGTGACCCAGCAAATGAAATCAATAAGGATGAAGATCTCACTGTTATAAAAGACACAACCGATGAACAGGACACAACAATTGATACTGCACGAGTGAATATTCTAGGCAACGTGCCTATATTGATACAAGCTATCAATATCCTGCAAGAAACAAGCAAATCACTGGAGAATGATACTCCAAAGGATGCAGGAGAAGAAATAAACAAAGACAACACCGATGGTCAGAAAGACATCAAAGATACTCAAGATGTAACCAACACCAACAAGGTTACTGAAGGAGATAAAGAAAAAGATGTAGATACTCAGGACAAGAATGAAAGTACCAAGGCAGATGATGCAAAGGACACCAATGAAGGAGACAAACAAAAAGATGGTACTCCTGAGAAAACAGACAAGAGTGCTACTGACGATGCTAAGGTGAATGTGGAGAGGTCTGCAGACACCTGACGAGTTGAAATTGACGCCAAGCAGAAGAGAGAAGCACAACATGTCACATCATCAAGCACAACAGAAAAGGATGAGAATTTAGCAATGGTCTTACATTCTACTGAGTCACAAAAGAAGAAGAAGAAAACAAAGAAGAACAAGTCAGAAGTTACACTGGATGAAATAATTGAAATATCGAAGTGTGACCCATCTACACTTGACATTGACGCATTACAAGAATATGGAGAGATATGCCAGAGGAAGGCATTGCAAGAGAAGATGAAGAAACAACACAGGGACTCCATGGTACTAGAGACAACACGGGACATTCTACATCAAATAGTGCCTAATGTTGGCATTAATCAAAACAAGCCAATACTTGATCAACTAGCTACCCTCACCGACACAATCACAACTCAGAACATGGATGTTGAGAAGGTAATTGAGGAGAGAGCCGAAATGAAGTACCAACAGAAGCCAATAGAGAACATCAGCCAAGAAGTGGCAGTAAATAAGGTAAAGCTATAAGAATTCATATCTTAATTAGACCCCAACATATCTAAAGCTATAACCTTAACTAAAAATCTGAGCACAATAGAGAAGTTCAGTAAGGAAAATAGAGACAATATAGCAAAGCTAGATGCAGATCTAGCGAACGGTGCTAGTAGCCTAACCACAGATGGAGACAATGCAGTCAAACTGCATTATGAGAAGATAATTGAGGTAAAAAGGTTAAGGCAGGAGCTATGGGAAGAAAAAACACATTTCAGGGAAGAAGTAACCGAGCTACAAGCTCAAATTATGCCAAATCTTACATTGCTTCAACAACATATCAATTCTGCAAGACAACTTATAGGAACTCCCGAGATGTATGTACCAGACAACATCTATGATATGCATTCAAAGATCACACTTGAGCACATGACTATGGAAAACCTCAAAGAGAAATGGGATAAAATGATGGAGGACATGAAGTCTTCACATTCCCATATTTTTTATAAGCTCTAAGGTAAAATGACCTTTGCCCTTAATATCAAATAAAGGGGGAAATGATATAAGTACAAAATAAAAAGGGAAAATGTTATGTACATTCATTCAGATGGGCAAATGGTAGATATGTATATGTATATTAATAAAGGGAAAATGAAATGTAGAAGGAAAATATATAATATGTACAGATATACTGACATATACATAGGGGGAGTCATTAAATGACTAAGGATTATATATGTTGTATATACTTAACATTTTGTTAGTATTTTGCACATATCAGTTTTTGATACTAATGTCAAAGGGGGAGATTGATGACATTAATTTTCCATTAGTATACAAACAACACTTTTGGTAAGCCTACACCGAAAGCAGGAAAGAGCAAACTGAAGATTAGATTAAGAGATCACCAAATATGGCTAAGTATAGAGAAAACTGATGACACAAGTCAGTGTGTAAACCGAAAATCATAAAGCAGAGAGATACAGTGGAACCTGAAAGAGGAACCTGAAATGCAAGTTACAGTGCAGACTGACGAGATAGATACAGTACAATCGACAGTCAAAACTGAAGGACAGTCAAAGCATGACCGACAGACAAAACTGAAAGTCAGTTGCAGCCCGCAAAAAGTGGATCTGACTACCACATCAGATAAAGCAAGTGTATTCTATTTATAGGATATTTAATTGTTTTAAATCCATTTCTTTAGGGACAAGATACGTGAATGTAAGTGCTTTAATGAGTCTAACTGATTTAAAACACATAGACTAGGAGATCTAGGTGTAAGTTGTAAACCTGATCTTAGAGTTAACATTGTTTTTATCATAACTCGATGAAGTCAATCCATCTACAAATAGATGATGCAATCATTCATTAGAATGTGTGTGAGAGAAGAAAAAGAAAGAGGAGAACATAATGAGCACATCTATGGATTGAATTGAGAGTTTCAAGAACCAGAACAGAAAAAGAAGGATTTGGTTAGCAGAACCAAGAACAGAGTAAACCGATAATCAGAGGTATTATTCAATCACAGTTAAGGTGATAATATTTTTATGTGAACTACATAGGATATGTATCAGCATAGGAGATTGAATTTACCAGGTCAATTTGTAATTTTATATCATTCTAACAAGTGGAGCAAAGCGTAAAAATCCTTTCAAGGAAGGTGGATTTAACAGTCCAACATCAAATCTCTTAACCGAGTGCACACTTAACAGTGTTGTTAAAGATCTTAACAAAGCAGACTTTAACAGGTCTCCACCAATACTCCTAACAGGTAGATCATCATAAGTGATCAAATTGTAAGCCTTAACCGGCCCCTTCCAATCTGCATATAGTGAAGTTTTGTGGGTGCCATCCCCACTGTAGTTTTTACTTCCTAACAGGAGTTTTCTGCGATACCATATCTTGTGTTATGTGTCAGTTATGTTCATGAATGTTTCTATGAATGATTCACATGTTTATTAATGTTATGAATTGATATAACTCACATCAAGATAATTTAGATCATATTGAATGGACATGCAATTGATTACAAAGGTTAATTGATTAAAGGATACAAAAAGTTTTAGAGGTACTGATTCACCACTCCCCTCTCAGTACATATCCCATTAATCCCAACAGATAGATGGGCTATGTTTGAGAAGACGAAGATGGGTTTGAATCCACCTCGCAGTACTGCAATAGTCAAAGCCTTTGAACCTTCAGATTTTATCCTAGAAACACACAAGCACTCCAAATTTGAAAAGACTGTGGACAATCTTATTGATGGGAGCTTTAACCTTGACATGGAAGATGAGGAAGATATCTTGGAAAGAGAACAATTTGTCAAACCTTGTCAAAGAGCACCAAAGAAAAGGTTGGGGAGAAAATGAGAAGAGGGCCAAAGACTAGCAATTTCAAATTGGAGTTGGCAGGTAGCACTAGAGGACAAAGCAAATTAAAATCCAGGAAGGGTCTTTCCCTTCCTGAGAAGCCATAAGGTCCATATTGTGGAATGTCATAGGCAACAATACCTCTGAAAAAATGTGTTTGATCAAACAATGTTTTGATTATGAACTCCTAGATATCATAATACTACAAGAGATAAAATTGAGTCAAGAGAAATTTGGTAAAGTCATAAAGCATTGGAAAAAATGGGATGGTTTTTGTGTGTGGGAATCAGGAGTATTAGGGGGTCTTGTGTAATTTCCCCTTTATTTGGATATTAAAAATTAATTAAATAATTAAATTTAAGTTGTCGAAATATAATAAATGTAATGACAACTTAATTTAATTATTTAACAAAGTATTAAAATGACTTTAATGGTGAAGTTAAAAATTAATGAAGTCATTGTATTATTATTTCCCAAAGTTGATATCAAATTAAAAAGGGAAATAAAAAGTCAAAAAAGAAAGGGAATGAAGAGACAGACAGAGGAAAAATGAGGAGTCACTGCAATGAGCTTTAAAAGAACAAGGGGAGACTCATTCTAGATATGCTTGGTTTATGTTTGATTATTGTTTTCTCTTGGAGAATACTATGAAGCTTTAGATTTCAGATTTGAAACCTAAGTATGGAGACCTTAGGGATTTCTTGGTGGATTGGATGGAAAACCAATACATCTTTGGAGGTGGATTCGTGACGGAGTTCATAGCTGGGCAAATTTGCGAAGTTATAATATGAAGACATCTTGAAATAATAGAGGTATTCCATATATGTTCTGAAAATAAGATTGTAATGTTTCATCTTGATATTTAATTTCAGACCTCTATGATTTTCAGCATAGTCTATTGCATAGATAGAAGTCAGTTTGATGCAAATTGTTTGCTTAAAATTTTGTGGAATATTTGGAAAAATATAGAGTAAATATCCTAGGGGGATATTTCAGTGGTATTAGAGCTAGTTCTTCTGCCAGCCTATGAAATTTCTTTAGTAATAGATGTGTACAACCTTGGGTGCCTGATAATCAAAAGATAAATTTGCAGTGTTAAAAGATTTACAAATGAATCAGACCGAATAATTCATATTATTCATATTATCGTGGCTTTGTTTAATATTTTGAGGGTGTAATTACAAAGTCAAATGCATATAAAGCTTATTTTTAATTTTGAAGAATAATTTTAGACCCATTAATGGGAATGGGAGGGTGCAACCTCCGAATCGGGTCGAGGATGATAGTATGAGTAATTGGAAACCCCCAGCCCCTGGATGGGTCAAAATAAATTTTGATGGTGCCTCACGCGGCAACCCTGGAATATGTGGGGTGGGATATATTACCCGGGATGAGAAGGGAGAAATAATGGTGTTAGGGGCCAAAAGGTTGAGAAATGGAACTAACAATGAGGCTGAGTGTTTGGCAGCAGTTGAGGCCATTCTAATGGCAAGACGACTATAGATTAGGAGAATTCATCTGGAATGAGATTCACTCATATTAGTAAACGGGATAGCCAAAGGTCAAATGGACACTTGGTATTTGAATAAACATATCAGACGAATCAGGAATTTGATGGGAGAATTCGAAGACTTCAAAGTCTCACAGGTGTCAAGAGCGGCTAATGAGATGGTGGATAAACTCTCAAATATTGGTGCCAACGGATCACTTGAAAACAAATTTGAACTATTCAAAGACTTGAGATTTGAAACATAGAGGTCAACAAATATATCAATGAAGGAAACCATAGTCAGGGGCCGTTGAGTATAGTAAAACTCGAGGATGGAAGATACAAGCCACCGAAACCACGTGGTAGCTCGACTCACTACAAGGAAGGATATGATGGCAAGTAGGATGCATGTCAGCATGAGCATTTTTTACGCAAGATCTCGCAAGCTGAGGATTCCCATTAGGTGAATGTAGAGAAAGTATAAAAGGGAGTAATGTGAAGGGATGGAAGGGACGACAACATGATGACAACACCTTTGGCCTCTAGAGACTTCAAAAGAAAGTTTAAAGCCACCCGAGAAGAAGGAAAGGCGGCAATTTGAAAATTAGAAAAGAAACCATTAGCGCAGAATGGAGGCCAATTTATCCCTCTCCACAACAGGCTAAATCCTAGTGTTTGAAGGACCCATTATGATGAACCATTTGAGTCATGTTTTCAAGGAGGATGGCGAATAATTCTGGGAGGCAATTAGGGAAATCTTTGGGGATCACTACCTACAGAATTGGTGGAAACCAAGAACAAATTTGGACACGTCGTCCCTATTTGTTGCACTTGGGCTCTTGGTGGTGAAGTCAAAAGAAGAATTATGATGGGTGGTTCGACAATGCATGGCGATCAAATGGGAGGAAGGAGTGGAGGAAATCATCCAGCAAGCAGAGGTGGGGCTCATCTTGCACATGGGTGACGCGTCATTTTGCATAGTGGGACGTGGAAGCAGAGGTTTGTAACCACTTGTGCTCTAGTCGATAGCCAGCCCTGAGGATGTCCACTTAGTCAGGGCCCTTAGTGGTTGGAAGGACTTGAAGGTTGTCCTGGAGAGAAGGAAGACGAAGGCAAAGGAGAAGGTTGAGGCCAAGCTCGCGAGGAGAAAAAAGAAGCAGACACCTATTAAATCCATCGCGGCTGTAGGTGAGGATGGTAGGCCACAGATTCGATGCCAGTTGCCAGTCACCAGGAGGGGCGAAAAGGCCAATGCAGCCTAGAAGGCCCAAGAAGAGAAGGTTGTAGGCATGAGCAGGGTGGCTGAGGGTATGATCTGCGTTGGGGACCTAGTGGAGAAAGGTGGCGCCTTGGTAACTTCACCAAAGAGGAGGCTTCCAAGTAGTTTAGTTAGTGGGATAATGGTTTCCTTTTTGTATTTCTGTTAATAGAAAACCGATATGATATATTGTATGTCTACCTATAGATGAGCTTATAAGAAACTAGTAGAATGCAACAAATTTTTTGCATGAATGTATCTGGGAGCCATGTACGACAATGATGTAACTTTTTTACATATTAATGAAAAAATTATTACCGATAAAAAAAAAACATTTCTGAAGAATAATTTACAAGTCCTGAATATCTTGTGATTTGATTCTATAAGTATGAATGTAAGACCCCTCCTCTCACATATCTAACAAAATCTTAACTTTACAAATATGTCTCTTTTATAGAAGATTAGAAAGGTTAAAGGTGTGAAATGAGGTGTTTGTATGGAAACAATGTCAAAGTTTTCCTTGTGAAATTTGATGGGAATTGTGCACACACACATATCTTTCTCCTTTGAGATAATTTGATGAAAATGCATTTTATAAATGATTTCTAATAGGGGGATTGAGGATTCTTGTATTTCATGTTTGACATTTTGAGTTCCTTCCTCTAACTAATGTATTGTGAGGCCCTCACCCGAGCCGTTATAACATTTCACTTACTTTTATGATAGACTTCCTATTTGATATAGTATTTTGATATAGTAGATAGGTGGTTTGATATCATTTGACATGATGTATTTAATTCTATGTCGATCCTGAGTACTTATGTTTACGATGTTATGATACATTATTGCATATGATATGGTTAGTAGATTTAAGTGATTTTGATGATGATGTTATAATACATTAATACATGCATTTTGATTATTTGATTTGGATGATTATTCTGATGATGCAGTTAAATGATTTATTTCATGTTAATTGATTCTACTCATGTCAAGTTATGATTTAGAGTAGAATAGGAGTAATTGAAGGTAATGTGATCAAGTAGATTATCTTCATATACTTATTTATACACGTGTCTTCAGGAGGAATCATTGTTGATATGTTAATAGTTTTCCATGATAATTTAGTTATGATAGGATTATGAAAATATGTTAATTTCATGATATATGCTTAATTGATATTCTTTTCATGCATTATGTGTATATGTGATTATTTTCGGACTGTTGATATTAAAATTGAGATGTGCAGGATTATAATCATGGAAATTAAATGGAGAACTAAGGCCAAACCTATGTGATAGTGAATCCAAGGTTACACCTAAGTGAAGATAAAAAAATGTCGTATGTAATGTGTTTATTTTATAAATGTCTATGTTGTGTGTTGTTTAAATAATAAACTTGAAATGGTGTAAAAAACATTATATGGACATGCCATGTGTAAATGTGATGTGTACTTTGTAGTGTCACTTGACACATGTGTGTGTGTGTGTGTGTGTGTGTGTGTGTATGAGTGAGTGAGTTGGCATGACATGTCCACTTGAGTAGGATTGTGTAAACCAAGTAAACCTAGTACTTAATTGCATTTTCATGATGACCTCTTGGTTAGAGAGCTTGGAGTATGGTCAAATCACTTGGAACCTATAGGTGAACTTAAGATGGGTTTTTGAGGGGTTAAATAGACACCTAGGGTTGAGTTTGGGTCATTTTTAGAAAGCCCACTTGGTGTACCTATGAGTAAGGGCTATTTTTAACCCTAGGACAACTCATAGTTGACTTGGAAGCCCTTCTAAAAGTTGGTTTTCCAAGATGGACAAAAATCAACTTTTTGAAGCATGGTCTTGTTAGAGTAATAATTTATTTCACTTATTAATTAAATCATTATTGATTTAATTATTAAGTCACTTATTATCTCTAGTTCACTTAAGCTAAATATTAGGCATGTAATAAATAATTCTTTTATTAATTATTATCATGCAACCTAGGTTTCTCCCTTTTAGGGTTTTGATCACCTTTATAAGGTTTGATCTCTTTGTAATTATTCTAACTCAGTGAATTATCTGAAGATGCTATTGTATTGAGAGTTTTCTCTCCATTGTTTACACAATATATTTCCTCTTTCATCAAACTGTTATTTCTGGCCTCCATTGCTTTTGCTTCTCTCTTTCTGCAATAGGTTTGCATGCATGTGATTCTTGGGAGTTGTAGGGTTGAGTTTTCATCAACTCCAATATGGTATGAGAGCCCTAAATCTTCATGCATCTGTTCTCTTCATGAGAGATTTGGCCTTGTTCTTCAGATCTGTATTTTCAAGAGGTTTTCTGTTTCAGATTTTTGTGGATCTGGAGAATTTTTTTTGGAGCACTTTGGGCTTAAACGAACCTCACGGTTGTGCTTAAAAGGCCCAAAATCCCATATTTTCATATAAGGCACATCCAATTTGGACACAGTTGCATTCAGAGGCAATTTTTTTTGCATGTATGACCCTTCTTTTGGGCATGTGTTTCAAGGTGGCGAAAAAGAAAAAGAAAATCCCGGTCACTCCGCCAATTTTGGCCAAAATTTTGGTAATCCTTCCATATTTAGTGGCATCGCCAGATTTAGTGGAGCTCTGCCAGATTTAGCCAAGATTTCTTGGGGTTCTTCTCATTTTGGAGCCCTCTTCGGTTTTTTTCTCGTAACTTGAGCATACGGTATCGAAATTGGGCAAACAAGATATTTTCAGAAAGCTGGTTCCGGGCCCGATCTTATTTGTAGGTTTAATTTTATAATTTTTATGTTTGGCGGGGTGTTTTCCTAGTCAAAGTTAGGGTTCCTTTTTGCACTCAAGGAGCTATATCTTGCTCATCTGGACTCCATTTTCTGACTTCCGTATATCGTTGGAAAGTTGGTTCTATGCTCTTTCTTTTGGTATGGGTCTCATTTCCAAAATCTGCGCTAGGTATATTTTATTCAGTTTTTTTTTTAAATTTTTTGCAATCTAGTGGATATCTTGGATGTTTCAGGTTCTGGGGTCATTTTTCTTGTATGGGATGACTCTTTTTTAGCTATTACTTATGTTTCTACAACTTTTAGTCATTCCTAAGCACTGTAGACATCTATTTCTGTAGCATTTATTTTTTTGCAATGCACTAAGATAAAGTGTCATATGTTGCATGCTTGGGATCTTGCACATTTTGTCTGTTTGTACTCGCACTACATTATAAAGTGTCATGGGGGGGTTGATATACCTTTTTCAAGTGATTAATCCTTCCACGACATTAGCCTCATGATGTGTGTCAAGAGAGTGATCCTTCCATGACACCATCCTTTATATGTGTTTATACTTTCTTCAACACTGTCTTTGTTCTCGGTTCTTCGTCATGCAGTTTTTCTTGGTAGTCTCTTTTAATGTACCTGTCATGCCTCTCTCTGTTCAACATTATGAGGGGGTATCTCATGTTGGTTCTAATGCTTCCTCGGTTTGATGGAGTGAGCTATGTATTCAACATTTGTTCCTATGTACTAGGTGGATGTAGTGGCTGGGTACCTATGCATTTTGTTGAATGGATCATTTACCATATGGAAACTCTTTCATTCATGTTTTGGAGGATTCCTTACATCTTGTGATCGTCGCTTCAGAATTTGTTTTTTTTTTTTCTATTTGTATATTTGAGTTTCGATGTTTGCCTTTGTTGGTCATCATGATTCGAGTAGTGTCATTTGAGGGCACTCATGCATATTACAGTCTTCTCTACTTGATCATGTTCTATTACAGTGGAGGTTCCAGCAGTTATTCTTCGACAGTGTTTGCAGCTTCATACTTTAGTGGTGTTCTTCATGTTCATCCTTTGTTTCTATCTTCTGGGACATTCTCTAGTTTGGAGGCTTCTTCAGTCCTTCACTAGTCTTCATCTCTTTTTGGAGAGGGGTTTTTCGTACTGATTTTTCTCCTTTTCTCCTCTTTACAAAGATTTTTTGTAGTTGGGTACTTGATCATGCCTTGTTGTCGGGACCCATTTCCTACTTTCAGTAGTTGTTTCTAGGTTTTTAAATTCTCCGTAAGTTTATCTTAAGGGGGGTGTTAGAGTAATAAGTTATTTCACTTATTAATTAAATCATTATTGATTTAATTATTAAGTCACTTATTATATCTAGTTCACTTAAGCTAAACTTTAGGCATATAATAATTAATTATTATATTAATTATTATCATATAACCTAGGTTTCTCCTTTTTAGGGTTTTGATCACCTTTATAAGGTTTGCTCTCTTTGTAATTATTCTAACCTAGTGGTTTATTTGAGGATGCTATCACAGTGAGGGTTTTCTCTCCATTGTTTACACAATATGTTTCCTCTTTCATTGATTTGTTATTTCTAGCCTCCATAGCTTTTGCATCTCGCTTTCTGTCATAGGTTTGCATGCAAGTGATTCTTGGGAGCTGTAGAGTTGAGTTTTCATCAACTCCAATAGGTCTTGGGTAGACAACCCTCCATTTGAGTGCAAGTTTCTTGTCCACTTTCAAAAGCCACCTTTTAAAGATCTATTTTGAGAAAGCGTGTAAGGGTTTGGGGAAGACCAACCTATAGGAACTCGCATTCTTCCCAAGGAGTTGGGAGATATGAGAAGGGTTGTTTTAGTGAAAATTTTGTTGGAACTTAGAATCATTCACCCACTCAGCAACTTTGGTGACAACTAGAGGTACTTTGGAGAAGGAGTTGGACTTAAGGGAGCTCTTCATCAACTCTCTTGCCATAAGCTTGGATTGAGGTTGGGGGTTTTGTTTCCATCCTCGTATTTACTCTATGTTAGTAGTTTCATGATATTTAGAGAAAAAAAAAGGAAAAGTCATATGTTGCATGATATTGAATTCTCTTCATGTGTTGCAAGTTGAATGTTGTTGTTGTAATCTCCTTGTTTTCTCCTTGTATTTTCTTCTCTGTCTTGCTTGCATGTGTTTTGGGAGTGCAAGGCCAAACTCACCCTTGGGAGGGAAGAGTAGCCTTGGGGTGAAGGGTAAGTTGGACAACCATGAGTGTAGAGTCTCTCTTCTTGGAAGAGAGGGAAAAAGGCATGGATTATGGGGTCCATGTTGCTAATTTTTTTGTATGTTTATGGGGGCCATAAGGGTGTTTGAGTTGCATTAATGGGGGTCATAAGTGTTTCATAGTTGTTGAGAATGTATGAGTTGTATGGGAGCCTTGTGATGACACATATCTTTGCATATATTTTAACTTCTCCTTATGGTATTTGGTCCACCTTCACCCCTTGAAAAGATACTTAGTGGCTATGTGTATACCCTTGGGTTGGGGGTTATTTTGTTGAGACTTGTTTCATAATATCATCTTGGTTTTTTGGGTGTGATTGTTACCCGGTTTGGTCTTGGTTCTCCTAGCTCGGGGGTAGCCTTGTAATAGACCTATGGTTGGGAGGTGAGCCTCTATGGTCAATCACTACTGTATTTACAGGTCTATTTATTGATGCAAGGTTGTAAAAGATGGAGGGGAATAAAAGAGAGTGCTAAGTTCTCCATTGTCTATTTCAGATTCAATTTTTTTATGTGTAGTTATATGAAAAGATTTGCAAAGGAGTTAAACTTACTTTTTAAAAAAAAGTCGCAAAGACAGTGTGAAAGGAATTTGTGAGATTGGAAACTTTAATGTATTCCTATACTTTACCTATGTCATTGAGTTGTTATTATTTAACTGAATAAGAAAGAGTTTAAGCTTTGAATTTTTTTGTTATGTTGAAGGAAAAAATTAGGTAGATATATGCTCAAAACAACATGTGTTATAAATCTGCATTTTAAAATCAGCTTTAAACCTTTTCTGGTTCCTATGTTTACAAGCAATTGATTAAGTAGCTTTGCGTATGTGCATGAATATAACAACATATAAATAAAAGAAGAAGTGAATATTTAACCATAGTTATTATGTTTCATCACACACACACACACACACACACACACATAATTGTAATTGAATATATTTATATGAGAATGTGTGTGTGTGTGTGTGGGCGCGCGCGTGCGCGTGTTTTATGATTTTTAAGAAGAGAAATCAATATGTTGCAACCCTTTAGTTTGAAATAAAAATGATAAAACAGAGATACCCACCTCCCCATTGTGTGTGTGTGTGTGTGTGTTTTTTTTATGATTTTTAAATAGAGAAATCAATATGCTGCAACCCTTTAGTTTAAAATGAAAATGATAAAATAGAGATACCCATCTCTCTCTCTCTCTCTCTCTCTATATATATATATATATATATATATATATCAACTACCCATGTGTGTAAATATACTATATAAATATAGATATAGATATATACACCTGTGAGTATATGTATATATATATTTACATATAAATATATATGTATACGTTGTATTTTGCACACTCAAACGAGGGTTAGTAGCACCAATTTGCAATGAAAGAAATCAATCAAACTATTAAGAACGAACCTATGAACAATAAAATAACAAGCAAAGATAGAGAAAAATAAATGAATGCAAAATACAATGCTCAAGGCTTCCATTGCTTCTCTCTACTCCTTCTAAAATGTTGTGTGTGGTGCTCAGTTTTGGTATCGGCAACGTCTATGACTTGGGAGTGTTTGAGAAATGATATCGATTATAATCACAAGAATGCTTTAATGCTTTGTACAATAATCCTGCAGAGTAAGTGTGCACAAAAACTTCAAATCCCAGATCCTTAAAATGATTGTGAAGGGTTGATTATATAGAATATGGAAAATGATTTGGGTGGTTGAGATCGATCCCAAAGATTAGAGAATGAATGGTTGAGATCAAAAGGAACTGGATAAGCAATCAATAAACTCCACATCTTCAACTAGGAGAGAATAGGTGATGTTTTAGTTAATTAAGGAGCAACCAGTAAACTCCACCTCTTCAACTTGGAGAGAAGGGGTGAGCTTTAAGTTTAACCGAGGAGCAACCAATAAACTCCACCTCTTCAACTTGGAGAGAAGAGGTAATGTTTTAGTTAACTGAGAAGCAATCAGTAAACTCCACCTCTTCAACTTGGAGAGAAGAGGTAATGTTTAGTTAACTGAAAATTTGAAAGGATTTATTTGAATATTTAATTGATTTTTGTAATTAAAGTATTCAAACATGAGATAATTAACTTCTTTTTTTATTTAGAATTGAATTATTGAGTGAAATAAAATTAATTCAATGAAAATAATTTAATTAGAAGAATTAATTAATAAGTTTAAATATTTAAATTTAAACTTTAGGAAATTGAATTTAATTAATTAAGAAAGATTAATTAATTGAGGTTAATTAATTAAATTAACTTAATTATTTAATTAATTTTGGGAAAATGATTAAATGATTTGGGGAATGGATTTAGAAGAAATAGATGATTAATTAATGATTAAAAAACCATTAATTAATAGATGAAAATTAGTGTTTTAATATAAGGTCGCAAGTCTGTCCATTTTAGGGTGTCTACATTTGCCCCTCTTTGATACATTGTGGCTTGTCGCATTGTGTCAAAGAATCTTCTATTTTGATCATGCCCTAGCTTGCCCCGACGATAGTAGGTGTATTTATGCCCCCTCAACAAATTAAGCATAAAAATGTGTTAGATGAGCATTAATTTGTTGAAAATGTGAATCACTATATGATGGTGATGAATGCATTCCTATGTTAGTTATGGTATTATTGATGATGGATGCATTGATTATATGATCTACTATGCACATGTTTTTTATTTTTCTTATGCAATAAATGAATGCAAACCTAAAATGCACAATGTGTCTGAGTAAATGCATGTGTTAGTTAGAATAAAGTTAGTGAGAAATTAGTTGTGGTAGGAAGGGACCGAATGAAAGACGGAGTGATGAAACCAAGTCATTGTCGTGTTTTCCAATTTTATTCATCATTGCATCTTATTATGAGAAGGAAGAGACTCAAATGCACCCAGATATTGACCATCTGGATACTGCTATGATATCTGATAACTAGAAGTAGAGAAACTGAATAGAAAGAGAACCAAATACACCTAGACATTGACCATCTGGATACCGCTATGATCTCTGATAAAAAGGAGAACCAAATGCACCCAAATATTGACCATCTAGATACCACTATGATTTCTGATAAGATTAAGTAAATTACCAAAGAGAACCAAATGCACCCAGATATTGACCATTTGGATACCGCTATGATTTCTTGATAACAACAAGTAGATAACATATAAGAATTGTTCAATTCTTTTACAGGGGACAGCTCAGATCGTGGAACTGTGTGGGGTCTTGGGTGAACGGGACCGCGATGATAGTTCTGACAAACTAGGAATGGGACATGGACACACCACCCAAGGAATTGGCATCGATATGTTTATCGATACACGATTGGTCTTCTATGGTCATTTGGTCAAACATTTCTTCAAGGTGTATAGTATTGACGGATCGAGGGGAATAACCTAGGATGGGTGACTCAGAATTACGGAGGGATAACCACTCGTACTCATGGGAATCGGTCACGCTAGAACGCTCATTAGATGTATCACTTTTCACATCATCCTAGATATCTGATTAAGGTTCAATTGGGAATAAGAGGGTTCCACTTCTGATGGCAATAACCGCTAGAGTATACTGTTGATTAGGGCATGTTTTAGATTTTGCCCCCGGTTTAATTCTAGAATTTGTTCCTAGTCTATGGGTATATCTCGGATGGTAGTACTGGTTCTATTTTATGCATACCCTAACCTTCTTTTGTTTCTTTGGGTTGGTAGTAAAGACATTTCCATTTAGCCTTGTTGTCTTGCCCCGAGACCAGTCTTACCATCATACCAAATTTATGCAGCATAGTGAAACCAACCCCAAATTGTGAGAGAGGTATTTGTGCTTGAGGTGTGTCTTGAGAGTCTTTATACAACCAAGTGTTAATGTCTGGATCAAAAGGGTTTTCTTCTGCTATGTCCCCCCATTTGACAAATGTGGTTGGTGGACATTTGAATAGAACTGGTTCTGGATTTTCATGTGTTTCCACCAGTTGGGGCATGCCATATGATCTGGGATTTTGAGGCATGTTAGTGATGGTAAAAGATTCCTCATAGCTATACTCACCACACACTTTGTCCTTGATTGATATCTTCCCTGCCTTTCTTGGTATGTCTTTGGGAATAGAATCAGAGGCAGAAGGAATGCTTGCTTCTTGATTTGAAGGCACTTGATTATATGTACTGCTTCTTATGGTGTTGCAGTATTGGAATGACTTTGGATCTCCTTCAATTATTATATCTTCCCCTTGGTATGGGAACTTGATGCACTAGTGATAAGTTGAAGGGATAGCTTGCATCTCATGTATCCATGACCTTCCAAGTGACATGTTATATCCCAAATCAAGGTCTAGGATTTGAAATGGGGTGTTCTTTATCACTAGGCCTATCTTGACTGGTAGCATGTGAATACCTTTTGATGATATTTCCTCCTTGTCATATACCCTGATATTTATTCTCCTGGTGACATCAATGCTAGATTCAGAATAGCCCAAGGTTTTTATCACTTTCAGAGTACATATGTTTAACCCAACCCCACTATCAATGAGGACTCTTCGGATTGTGGGTTTGTGAACTTGGATAATCATATGTAGGGGATCATTATGCAGAGGCTTGTGCGGTGGCACGTCATGGTCTATAAATATAGCGTGCTTGTTGGCAGTAATGTAATTTACCATGGTTTGGAAATTCTCTGGAGTTATGTCCCGTCGGACAACTGCATTTTGAAGGGCTTGATCCAGAGCTTGCTTATGCTATGGGGATATGCACAATAGGTCAAACAAGGAGATCGAGGTAGGTATGCACTTTAGTTGATCCGCTAGACTATTTTGTCAATTGCAGGTTGTCGGAGGTTTAGTTGGTGTAGCTGAAGAGGAAGACACTCCTTGCAAAACAACCTTAGAACGTCACGTTGTGACAACACATTTGGTATTGGGATCTCTAATTGTAATTGTAGCAACTCATCTATCTAAAGGATTAATGTAATTAATGGTGCTATCAGAGTTAGAATAGGTATAATTCACTTGTTTAGACTGTCCACCAGATGTGAAAGTTTTCCCTTTGTTATGATCATGGAATGTATCATTGAAGATTGTGTGATCGGTTGTACCCTTGGATTGGGTATTTGTGACATTGATAATCCCTTGGTTGATTAGATCTTGTATGACATTTTTCAATCGGTATTAGTTGGGTATCTTGTGTCCTTTTACCCGATGATATTCACAAAAATCATTATCATTCCACCACTTGGGTTTCATAGCACCATGTTTGTATTCTCTGATTTCAGGTAGAGTGATATTATTGGTTTTAATCAATTTTTATAAAGCTGATTCTATCGACTCTTTTAATGGTGTGTAGTCACATTTAGGTAACAAAAACCTTTGTGGGCGTTGCTCATTGGGTTGGTTGTTAGACACGGTTGTTGCTTGAACAATGGGTGTTTGATTTTGAATATTTGTCTGCTGAGTGTGTTCCCATGGGTTTTTGATTTGTCATGGGTGCTCCTTGTAGTGAATCCTTGGGTTGAGGATCGTGATTGTTTTGACATCAATGACGCCATCATTGGTGACATTTTTTTTCTTATTCCACCATTTGGCCTTATCCGTTGCATTCTTGTTGGTGTTTGGTTGGGTAGGATCTGCAAGGATTCCTTTCTTGACCAAGTTTTGCTCACATCAAACTCCTCATTCAATGAGTTGCTTGAAATTTGGAGTGAGATGCAATTTTATTGTGAGAGACATATATGAGATCAGATTGTTAACGAACATTACTATTAGGTCTTGTTCGGGCACATCATACATTATTTTGTTTGTAGTGTTCCTCCATCTTTGCAAGAATTTAACAAAGGATTCACCATATTTTTGCTTAATGTCATAGAGGTCTTTGATATTGACCTTGTGTTTGATGTTATGATGGAAGTGAGCAATAATATTTTTGGCCAATTATCCCCAAGACTGAATGCCATGGGGTAGGTGTGAGAACCATTCTATTGTTGGTCTGACTAGACTCCGTAAAAATAATCACATTAGGTCAGTTTTGTCATGTGCAACCTCAATGCAGCTAGCAAAGAACTCTCTAATATTCTCTATAGGGTTGGTACTGCCTCTGTATTTGTCAAATTTGGGAACCGAGAAGTGAGTGGGAAACAAAGACATGTGCAATGAGTGATCAAATGGGTATGGGTATAAGTCCTCTATTGTGTAAGAATTGATTTGCCCTGATTTTGCATGTCCATCATTTGTGTTTGTAGATTTCGCACTTGTTGTATCAGCATGTCTGTTGGAGATTGAGGAACGTTCTTGGCATTGAATCTTTGTGTCGTGGTAGGTACAAGGCTTCGCCTCTATATTCCTTGTGTTGGTACATATGATCTAGTCCTTAGGACTTGGTATTGATTTCTCAGTGTGTGGTTCTGTTACTGGGGAATTTGATTGGTCCAGGATTCTTGTTGGTGTGGTTGTTGTTGTTGTTGGGAACCCTATAGGAATAAAGGTGTAGCCTTTGGTGGTTGTTGTCTGAATGTCAAACCCACAGAGATTGATCCATGTGGGAGCAAAGTATTGATTCCAAAGCTAGCAAGGATACACTGTAGTGTCTGAGTAGTCACAAATGGGTTATTGCACATTTGTGGAATTGAGGACACAACATGAGTTCTTGATGTAAAAGTCCATGAGGCTGATGCTTGAGTTAAATTGGTGACTAGGGGTGCACTCAGTTGGAAGCCCATCATTCTTTGGGTGGATGATGTACTAGCTTGAATAGCACAACTAGTTTGGGTTGACATAGTTTGCGCTGATGTCATTGTCATTGATGATGGAAGAGAAAAAATTTGAGATATCGTAGTATCCATTTGAGAGGTTCGAGTTGTGATCTATCTTTCTATGGGTTTTCAAGCCATACTGTTGATACATTAAATTTTGCAGGGAGTTTGACTCCCTTTTTTTTATAAACATGGCTTGAAATCTTTCGGGGTTTCTTTCCACATCAACATTGACTACTTGCATGGAATAGGCATCTTGCTCTATGTCTTCGAGCTCTTCCTTTGTGAAATCTTGAAACATGGTTGGTATGCGGGGACCATGAGGAATAAGATGCATATTCTCAATGTAAAGAGCAGGGTCAGTGTTTTTGAATGGGTTTTCCTCTCGCTCTTTTTTCCCATGAGGGAAATTGGTTAATGTAGGATTCATCAGGTTGGGTTCTAGCCTTCAACCTAGTATAAGGTCCTCCACAGGGTGTGAGAGACATGGTGTTATCCAGGTTTTGAACTAAAGTGAGTGATATAAAACAAACAAAAAAGGATAACCTCCCGAGGAGAGCTTGAGATATGTTTGACAAGGGTAATTCTAGGGACAGATTTTGACTTCTCTTGATCTTAGAGATTGGTGATGTAAGATATTGATTCTAACTCTTGCCTTAGATGAGATAAAGTCGCTGATAGAGATTGATGAAGTTTGAGATGACAAGATCAAGATAATCTAATCTGAACTTTTGAACTATCAATGGTAAACAATAGTTGAACTATTAAACAGGGATGATCTTAGATGTTTTGAGATTCACACAAATTCTTTGTTATTTCCTGAGATGTGTACACTGGTCTTTAACATGAAATGAGGAATATTTTCCAAGGTTTTTAGTCTGATAAAAATGCAAAGTACTGATAGCGGAATCAAAATTTGCTGATAGAGTAAATGCACAGGTTAATAGGTCGATTGCGACAAACTTCCACCAATTGCGGCAGAATGCTAGGTCAATTGCGGTAAATGTTCAAAGATTGCAACAATTTAAAGGATCAATTGCAACAATAAAGGGCTTGATTGTGGTAAACTTCCATCAATTGCGGCAAACTTTTGTCAATTGCGGAAAAGTGCGACAGTCTTGAAAAATGATATCAATTGGGAATCTGTCTGATAAAAAAATGATCTCTCTGGAATAGTGATGTGATTTCTGGAATAGATTCTGGTTGACACACTAGACCTCAAACACGTTTGACTCATTTTGACAATTATTTTTATGTTGGTTTTGCATTTTGGAAACTGATCATACAAGAAAGAACAATAGACACAGTGTTTTGAAGATCCAAAAATGAAATGTGTATGTTCTATAACTTTTGCAAGTTACAATGTTTTCACGTGGTCAAAACAAAGACAGTCAGATTAATCTAGGTCAATTGGCTTCAAGATGCAATTTTATAGGCCCAATGCTTTGATATTTGTTCGCTCACATATCAATCATCACGCTACTAGGACACGAAGATCCACGACATAGGAGCCCATGTTTTTGTCATTGCTAGATATTGTTGTCGTACTAATGAAGATCTCTTTCATCAACACAATATCCTAGAACACATATGTTGGGAATCTTGGGGGAAATTCTACAACCCCTTGTACTATAATAAGACACTTGTTAGGAGGTGAAATAGTTAAGTCTCTAATTAATGGGTTGTAGTAGGGTTCGTGGAGTCTATCCAATCGGTTTGTATGCATGTGACTCACTTAAGAGCCTAGTTGACCATGTTGGCTACTTAGGGATACTTCACCCGATCCAAGCTATCATCAACACACCTCTCTTGAGCTTGGCTAGATATAAAATGGAGCTTTGGCTCGCATCTTGTATATATACCGATCAGAAGGATTACTGGTTTAAGGTCATACTTTGAGGAAGAAGTGCTTCCCTAGACAGGCCTTTCTAAAAAAATATAAAGGTTGTTAATCTAACATATTTGTGCAAGTGCACCAATGACTCAAGACACAAGGTTAATCGATTAAGCACAAAAATTTCAAGTGTGAACTAAGCTATCATCCATACATGCACGCGTGTTCAGTTTTATGCCCAAAGTAGATGAAGATTGCTTGTCCAATTTTAATGCACCAAATTCAAAGATTTTTTTGTCTTTGTTCAATTGTTAACCACCATGTCAATTTTAAGCACCAAAATAGAAAAGTGAGATTGAGATGTTTTGCATACACTTTTCCTTTTTAAGCACCAAAAAGAGAAATGAGTTGATTTTAGGTTGTTTTGTTAAACTGTTTCCACGCCACAAGCTGTCAAAAAGTGATTCGTACCAAATCCTTTTAACAATCAAAACAAATAATATTCAGCAACTCTGAGATTGTTAAGACCGTTAAGGCTAATGGAAGCCTTGTACTTGGCTGCAAAATGCTTGAGAGAATCTAGATACCTATTAAAAGGCTCACTTTGATCTTCAACCGCGATTGCCAAGATTTCCCTTTGTTGTGTGCAGTAATTAGCGGTTCTTATGGATGCTCTTAGTGATCCAGAACTTGGGGTGCATCTGATTATCCTTTTGGCCATATGTCATTTACTCATGTCTGCACAAAAACTGAGAAAAAAATTAGATCTGATTAATAAATTGATAAAACAAAGCAATTACAAAATTCTTCTGTCAAATGTGAAATGATTCTGTCAGATGCAAAATTCTGGCATGCGATTGCGGTAAACTTTTGTCAATTGCGGTAATATTCTATCAATTGCGTCAATCTTCTATCAATTGCAAAATTATTCTAGTGATTGTGAAATAGATTGGTTAATTACGGAAAAATACTAGAAACAGAGACAAAAAGCTACAGAAAATGCATGTGAAACCCACAAATTGATTGTGGTATTAAACCAGTTGATTGCGGAAAAGTTTCTTCAATTGCGGCGAAGTTTTGTCAATTGCAAAATTACAAGTTTATCATAAATATAAAAAAATGAAACTGCGGTCGTACGACTGAGCCCACGAAATTCTCTTTGTCATCTTCAAGCAATTATTGGGTTGTTCGATTCACGCCAGGTTCACCAAAATGTATAGGTTGTATTCTACACACTCAAATGAGGGTTAGTAGCACCGATTTGCAATGAAAGAAATCATTCAAACTACTAAGAACGAACCTATGAACAATAAAATAACAAGCAAAGATAGAGGAAATTAAACGAATGCAAACCACAATGCTTGAGGCTTCTATTTCTTCTCTCTACTCCTTCTGAAACGCTGTGTGTGTGGTGCTCAGTATTGGTATTGTCAGCGTCTATGATTTGGGAGTGTTTGAGAAAATGATATTGATTATGATCACAAGATTGCTTTAATGCTTCGTACAAGAATTCTACAGAGTAAGTGTGCACAAAAACTTCAAATTCTAGATCCTTCAAATGGTTGTGAAGGGTTGATTATATAGAATATGAAAAATGATTTGGATGGTTGAGATCGATCGCAGAGATTAGAGAATGAATGGTTGAGATCAAAAGGAACTGGAGAAGTAATCAGTAAACTCTACCTCTTCAACTAGGAGAGAAGAGGTGATATTTTAGTTAACTAAGGAGCAACCAGTAAACTCCACCTCTTCAACTTGGAGAGAAGGGGTGAGCTTTTAGTTTAACTGAGGAGCAACCAGTAAACTTCACCTCTTCAACTTGGAGAGAAGAGGTAATGTTTTAGTTAGCTGAGAAGAAATCAGTAAACTCCACCTCTTCAACTTGGAGAGAAGAGGTAATGTTTAGTTAACTGAAAAGTTGATCACGAGTTACCTTTTTGAACTTGAGAAATGATTTATTTGAATATCTAATTAATTTTTGTAATTAAAGTATTCAAACATGAGATAATTGAATTCTTTTTATTTAGAATTGAATTATTGAGTGAAATTAAAAAAAATTCAATGAAATTAATTTAATTAGAATAATTAATTAATAAATTTAAATATTTAAATTTAAACTTTGGGAAATTGTATTGAATTAATTAATAAAGATTAATTAATTAAGGTTAATTAATTAAATAAACTTAATTATTTTAATTAATTTTTGAAAAATGATTAAATGATTTGGGGAATGGATTTAGAAGAAATAGCTGATTAATTAATGATTAAAAAACTATTAACTAATAGATGAAAATTAGTGTTTTAATGTAAGCTCGCAAGTCTGTCCATTTTAGGGTGTCAACAATATATTTTATATTTTATTTCCGAAAGTGCATATATACCTACATTTAAATAAATGTGTGTGTGTGTGTGTGTGTTTATATAAACATATATACAGGAATCTAGGGCGCGCGCACACACACACACACACACATTCTATCTATAAAAATAAAAAATAATAGTAAAATGTTGTGACAATAAGATTTAAAATATAACAATTATAATATTTTGTTTATGATAAAATAGTTTTAAATATAATGATTGTAAATAACATGTTATAACGAGATTTTGGATAACATTGTAATATAACACCTTATTCGATCCAAATTTAGCGTGACACTTTGAATGATTGAATAATTGAATTATATTTGAAAGATCAAAGAAAAGAAAACACATGTTATTGAAATAAGTAAAATAAGATTTTATTATAACCTATTAGACAACATGTATTGTTATGTTACAATGTGATTTCGATACAAGGGTTAGAAATATAATGTGGATAATATGATTATAAGATAAGATTTTATATTATTAACTTAAATGTGTTTTTCTTTGAGTTTTATCTAGGGGTAATTTAAATAACTTTATTAAGATCGTCGTAATAATGAGTCTATTAAAGGTAAAAATCAAAATTTTATTAATATAATAAATAATGTCATAATGAAGAAATTTCTATAAAGGATGAAACCCTTGAGGGGGGGGATATTTCATGATTATTAACTGATTCGTATACACATGGATAAGTTTTATTTAATACCATTATTAAAGTGTAATTAACTAAAGTTAATTAATCAAACCTAACTAAGGGTAGCCACCCTAATTGAACTGGATGGTTGGACTCAATCGATGGATGTTGACAAGTCGGTCTTCGCTTGTCATGATTCCCCTCGATCCTTCAATCGACCCTACCTAGTTACATTTGGGATTAGATAAATCCAACTACGTCGTACCCTCTATAGTGAATTTAGTGAAGAATTTAACCTTATCAACATGTAACAATAGTTTATTTAACATGTTTAAAAAGAAATTTGTGGGTGCATTTTTCCCTATTAATTTGGGCATGAAATTTTGGTATCAAAGCCAAGAAGCAACACTAGGGCATCAATTGAGGTCCATGTTACGTATAACGACTCACAAGTCATTATGAAGTATTAGGACAAATGACACAAGTAAATCTAAAATTAAAGAGAGATTTTTTTATATAAAATTTGGATAAAACCACTCATGCTCTCTTCCTAGAACATGTAGCTTCTAAAAGAAAACTATATTAAGGACCTTACATTCAAGGTAAGTAATCAATATTAGATAATAATTTATTGTTTGATGATAATGGAGAAATCTTGTCTTAATTGTTTCAAATGAGGAAATAGGGTGGCCAACTATGAGATGTAACATGTTCTATCAAGTCTTCTTAGTATATTAAAACATGGCATTCATAGGTAAAAGCGAGATATAGTTAGTAACATGGATATGAACAATGTTAATAGATCAAAGTAATATCAAAAGAACATGTGATGTTGTTCAATATAAATTGTTAAAAAATTTATCAATAAATTAATTTTATACTAATGGGGCAATAAATGGAAGTATTCCATATATGAGAGAAAAATTATCATTGACCATATTGGGAACAAGTGAAATAAATCAAACAATATAGTTCTATGGAAGAGTGTTGTAATAAGTGGTTTCTTCATAGTATTAATCATAAGACCTAGAATGACACAATTAAATGACTCATAAGGTTGTAACCAACAAATTTTAAGCCTTGGATATATAGAGTAGATCCTTCCTTAGATAATATCCTAAGGATTACTTGGGTACCACATTAGAACACTCATTATCTCCATCTTTTAGTGTAATATAAGCTTATTAGCTTTATATTCAAATATTTATAAGGAGTGAGAATGCTACCTTACAAAGTATAAGTTCTTGTAGTAACTCTAAAGTTGCGTCCATGACTAGTTATGGAATTGAATGTATTCATGCACATATTTCTCAAAAAAAATTAAGATGTCAGATCTTCCATAATGTTAAATGAGGTCATGCCAATAAAAATATTCTTTAAGTTTACTTTTCTCTTACTTAACGTTTGGTAGTAGGGATGCATAGATCTAATAAGACCAATTGTGGAATGAGTATCTTATATGCATACAAATCCAAATGTAATAAAATTTGCAACACCTCGATAGAGAAATTAAGCTAGAAGTTGTGACAATTATGGAGTGAATTATGAACACCCAAGAGTATGTGATTACTAAGGCCCTGCGAGAGAATAAGTGTAACATTAACTAAAGTATAAATATAAAAGTTAGAAATAAATCTGACACAATGATATATATAACTAACGTCATTTTTAAGAAATTTTGGATTTATGGGGAGCACTTGAGAAGATGCATCATTGAATTAGTAAGTTGGAAGTTAGAATTTCATTCAAAACTATTTGGGTATTACTATCTTCTAGGTGTAAGTGTATAAAAGGATTAGTATAAGGGTTATGGACCATTGACCTGATACCCTATTGGAGTTGTCCTCGAAGCATTAAACTTCTTATTAAGATCATAAGTATGAGGGTAAGAGGGGTTCATGGAAAATTAAGAGAATACAATTGAATCTATGTAGCACGAATAATCTAATTTGATATAATTAGTTTAGTACAACTTTATTCTTGGAATATAAGAGGAACATCGACAATGGGTTAACTTGCTAAGGAAATTATACTTTAGTATAGCTCTTATGCTATGACAAGTTCAATTCCAATTGTAATGTATGTGTAAGGAATCATTTCTATAATATGAGGATGAAAAGTCAAGCATTTTAAGGGGAAAAGGGTTGTAAAATCTCTATTTTATTAAGTATGTATACATTAATTGAAATCTTGTACATTAGAAATAGTCAACTTCTTATATCGTGATGGGAAAATATAAGGTGAAAATGCATATCTCTTGTGTACATGTAAAGATACCAAACCTAGTTGATTGAATAACTCAATTTTAAACATGTATAAAATGATGAGTATTCATCTAGAGAACAAAATATACGATTGTGAGTGATATACATCAATAAGAAAATTCTAGCAGGATAATATTAGAAAACTATAAAACTACCATGATACTTGTATGTGTTTGAATTGTGTGAGAAACTTTTAAACACCCCATTTGGTGATGTAACGTGGATGCTTTTGGAAGTGTTGTATGTGTGGAAATGACTATAGAAACCACGAAAATATATGTTTGGTGACATGTGAAAAGACTAGTAAACATGTTGTATCTCAAGTGTGTTATATAATTCACCCAATTTGGATAGGGGAAGGTTAGATGCCATGGGCGATTTACCTAATAGTTCCCTTCATGGAAGTGGTGTATATCCAACAAAGGCTATGAATGTAATATTGTATCATGGTGTGTTGGTGAAATGCTTGTATTTGGTAATGAATGTTAATAGTCATGTCTTGTATTACATTATTTTGGTAGTAGCTCCATAACACATGCTATATGAGACACACAATATGTTGAGAGGTAGAGGACCTCCATTGATTACAAGATTCTGATGGACGTTAGTATCTATAGACTTCCCCTCATATAGTACCATAATTGTTGGTTCATAGTGCAAATCCACCCCTTAATGCATTTACCACGGGCTAAGGATGGTTTCTTTTATGATAGCGATACTTGGATATTGTGGAAGATATATTGGCTTTGTAGATATATGACATTAAAGATTCATTACTCATCATGTCTCAAGATGTATGGGACCAATTTTTATTATATTTTATGAGGTTAGAGAACCACCAATCTGAATTTGAGGACACATATCCACCATTATATATATACTATTATGGTTGGAGAACCACCATTCCCCTCCTCCCTCTCAGTGGACTTAATAAGGCCACATAATGCTTTTAACATGCAATTTTTTATCAAATGTGAATTGTTGCTTTAGTTTCTTTGGTGATAATTTGATTATTTTTCTTGATATTGCAAAAAAATTTGATGGGGTACTTAACCAAATTTTGTTTTATGGTCCTATTTGCCTCAAGGACATGTCTTTACTTATTTTAAAATAAAGGTTTACTAATGTGGCGACTCTTGAATTTTAAATTGTTGAATTAAATATTTTTATATTTAGTTTTAAGTTTTTTTTATTTATGCCCTTTATTGTTGAAAAATGTTGGCAAAATATGCTTGTGATGTGACTACTGTAAACTGTCATACCCAACAAGGGGTCTTGATAAGTTGTATGGGGGAGCAGATGCACAGGGGAATTTACTCTTATTATAAGATATGGAATTCTTAGAAAAGGTCCCCATGACACCATCCTTTCCCATGTCATTAGTATATGGATGACCATCCTCATAAGCCCTCGTATGTTTTGCGACGTGTTAGTGTATTGTAAAACCCTTATATAAGCATGTACTATATTATTACATAAATAATGTGAAGATGTAAAGGAACATAATGTGGAGTAACTACAAAATAAGACATTACAAAAGTGATAGGCATATTAAATGGATTGATCTTGAATCGATACATAATTAAATTGCAAGGTTGAGAGTTAGTAACATCTAGAGTGGTGCTTAAGGTACAACTGAATTATGCCCTGTACAAAAAGAGAGTCATGTATCAAACATACTTGCATGCGTCTATACTTCAAGCATTGAAACTTTGGATAATATTAATATGAAAAATTACATTGAAAATTTAAGAATTATGTAAACGATGCCTACATAAGATGCATAAGGAATATTGAAAATAAATTGTTCCATTATATGTTATCTTATTCATAGATTTGTGAAGTGTCTAATTGTGGGAAAATATATCTTGCCATGAGTTATGACTCATACTCTACATTTCATAAGGTTAAGGGAAATAAGTACACATGCCTAACATAAGTTTATATGTACATGAGATTTCTAATTTAAATTTCTCATCAATAAGATTAGAGTTTACTATGTTTAAATAGAGTCCTAGGATGAGGAGTGTGTCCCTAGGTTTGGATGAGTTCCATGAGGAAGTCAAAGACAAGGGGAAAAGGTGTAAGACCCCTCCTCTTATGTATCTAATAAAATCTTAGCTTTATGAATATGTCTCTTTTTAAAAGATTAGAAAGGTTAAAGGCATGAAATGAGGTGTTTGTATGGAAACAATGTCATAGTTTTCCTTGCAAAATTTGATGGGAATTGTGCACACACATATATCTTTCTCCTCTTAGATAATTTGATAAAAATGCATTTTGTAAATGATTGCTAATAGGAGGATTGAGGATTCTTGTATTTCATGTTTTCCATTTGAGTTCCTTCCTCTAACTAATGTATTGCGAGGCCCTAAACCGAGCCGTTATAACATTTCACTTACTTTCATGATATAACTCCTATTTAATGTACTATTTTGATACATTATGGATTAGACTCTAGTAGATAGGTGGTTTGATATCATTGGACATGATGTATTTCATTCTATGTCGATCCTAGTACTTATGTTGATGATGTTATGATACATTATTGCATGTGACATGGTTAGTAGATTTAAGTGGTTTTCATGATGATG
Organism: Thuja plicata; assembly: GCA_018584345.1. Taxonomy (NCBI): domain Eukaryota; kingdom Viridiplantae; phylum Streptophyta; class Pinopsida; order Cupressales; family Cupressaceae; genus Thuja; species Thuja plicata. The sequence goes on along the minus strand of MU225455.1, from coordinate 792,346 downwards.
CTATAATACATTAATACATGCATTTTGATTAGCTGATTTAGTTGATTATTAAGATGATGCAGTTAAATGATGTATTTCATGTTAACTGATTCTACTCATGTTGAGTTATGATTTAGAGTAGAATAGGAGTAACTGAAGGTTATGTGATCAAGTGGATTATCTTCGTATACTTATTTATACATGTTTCTTAAGGAGGAATCATTGATGATATGCTAATAGTTTTCCATGATAATTTAGTTATTACAGGATTATGAAAAGATGTTAATTTCATAAAATATGCTTAATTGATATTCTTTTCATGCATTATGTATATATGTGATTATTTTAGGACTATTGATATTCGAAGCGAGATGTGCAGGATTATGACCATGGAAATTAAATAGAGAACTAAGGCCAAACCTATGTTTAATAGTGAAGCCAAGGTTGCGCCTAAGTGAAGAGTAAAAAACCTCATACGTAATGTGTTTATTTCGTAAATGTGTATGTTGTGTGTTGTTTAAATTGTAAATTTGAAATTGTGTAAAAATCATTATACGGACATGCCATGTGTAAATGTGATGTGTATTTTGTAGTGTCACTTGACACATGTGTGTGTGAGAGAGTTGGCATGACATGTCCACTTGAGTAGGATTGTGTAAACCAAGTAAACCTAGTACCTAGTTGCATTTTCATGACGACCTCTTGGTTAGATTGCTTGGAATGTGGTCAAATCATTTGAAACCCGTAGGTAAACTTAAGATGGGGTTTTGAGGGGTTAAATGGACACCTAGGGTTGAGTTTGGGTCATTTTTAGCAAACCCACTTAGTATACCTATGGGTTAGGGATATTTTTAACCCTAGGACAACTCAAATTGATTTGGAAGCCCTTCCAAAAGTTGGTTTTCCAAGATGGACGAAAATCAACTTTTGGAAGCATGGTTTTGGGTAGACAACCCTCCATTTGAGTGCAAGTTACTTGTCCACTTTCAAAAGCCACCTTTTAAAGATCCATTTTTAGAAAGTGTGTTAGGGTTTGGGGAAGACCAACCTATAGGAACTCACATTCTTCCCAAGGTGTTGGGATATGCGAGAAGGGTTATTTTTAGTGAAAATTTTGGCAGAACTTATAATCATTCACCCACTCACCAACTTTGGTGACAACTAGAGGTAGTTTGGAGAAGGAGTTGGACTTAAGGGAGATCTTCATCAAATCTCAAGTGTCATAATCTTGGATTGAGGTCGGTGATTTCAGTTCCATCCTCATCTTTACTCTTTGTTAGTAGTTTCATGATATGTAAGGAAAAAAAAGGAAAAGCCATATGTTGCATGATCTTGAATTCTCTCATGTGTTGCAAGTTGAATGTTTTTGTTGTAAGCTCCTTATTTTATCCTTGTATTTTCTTCTTTGTCTTTCTTGCATGTGTTTTGGGAATGCAAGTCCAAACTCACCCTTGGGAGGGAAGAGTAGCCTTGGGGTGAAGAGTAAGTTGGACAACCATGAGTGTAGTGTCTCTCTTCTTAAACGAGAGGTAAAAAGGCATAGATTATTGGGTCTATGTTGCTGATCTTTTTGTATGTTTGTGGGGGCCATACAAGTGTTTGAGATGCATTAATGGGGGTCATAAGGGTTTCATAGTTGGTGAGAATGTATGAGTTGTATGGGAGCCTTGTGATTTTACATATCTTAACATATATTTCAGCTTCTCCTTATGGTATTTGGTCCACCTTCACCCCTTGCAAAGCCACGTAGTGGAGCTATGTTTGGGTTGGGAGTTCTTTTGTTGAGACTTGTTGAATAATATCATCTTGGATTTTTGGGTGTGATTGTTACCCGGTTTGGTCTTGGTTCTCCTAGCTAGGGGGTGGCCTTGTAATAAGCCTATGGTTGGGAGGTGAGCCTCCATGGTCAAGCACTACTGTATTTGCAGGTCTTCTTATTAATGCAAGGTTGGAAAAGATGGAGGGGAATAAAAGAAAGTGCTAAGTTCTCCATTGTCTATTTTATATTTAAATTTTCTTATATGTGTAGTTATATCAAAAGCTTTGCAAATGAGTTAAACTTACTTAAAAAAAAGTTGCAAAGACAATGCGAGAGAAATTTGCAAGATTGGAAACTTTAATGTATTCCTATACTTTACCTATGTCATTGAGTTGTTATTATTTAACTCAATAAGAAAGAGTTTAAGCTTTGAAATTTTCTATTATGTTGAAGGAAACAATTAGGTAGATATATGCTAAAAACAATATGTGTTAGAAAACTGCATTTTAAAATCAATTTTAAACCCTTTTCTAGTTCCTATGTTTACAAGCAATTGATTAAGTAGCTTTGCGTATGTGCATAAACATAACAACATATAAATAAAAGTAGAAGTGAATATTTAACCATAGTTGTTCTATTTCATCACACACACACGTTTGTGTTTTTATTTTTAAAAGAGAAATCAGTATGTTGTAACCCTTTAGTTATATATATA
>MU225455.1:761729-780145 GCA_018584345.1 Thuja plicata | reverse complement strand
TCACACTCTTCCTAGTTAGCAGGCAATAGGTCGATATTAGTGGGTTTTACATGTTTTACCTAACCTTTCAAGCTAATGCAATGACTTATTGAGTGTTTGTGTCTTTTTCATCAGGTACCCAAATACAAACACACATTTTTGGCGCCCATTGTGGGGCCCAAATTTTGATTTGGCCTCATTTTCTAACACTTTCTTGTCAATATACATGCTCAGGATTTGGACACAGAATCACATTTAATCTTGCAGGATCGCATCCTGGATACGCCATCGTACCGCATAAATTCTGGCTCACATCTGGGATTTCCCAGATCATTTCTGGTTTTGGCTCGCATCTGGTTAGCAAGGGCTCACATTCGGTGAAAAGGCTCGTATACTGGATACTACATCGCATTCAGTAGGATTTTAGACTCGTATTTGGTTGAAAAGCTTGTCTACTTCGTTTGCCTAATCCTAACAAGTCTGACAAGTTGTGCTTTTTGTATCTTACAGATTAACAAGTGTTTGCACGTATTTTTGGCAGTTTTCATGGAGTTGGATTAAACATATACTAACATGGTTTTTACAGGTTGCCAAACCCCCCCATCTTGACTTCTATTTATTTTCTTTTCAAAAACTTAAGACCATTTCTCCACTTGTTAAAACAACTAGATATTATGCTCTTTTCCTCTTGAGGAAAATCAGAAAGTCGGACGTTGTCTTATCATTTGTGACAAAATTGGGGGTAACTGAACAAGCAAACAAACTATTTAATTCATCTTGGGGATAGAAATTGAACAAACACAAATCACTAAATCATGTGGGATCAATGAACAAAATCGTATAATTCTTTTCAGATTCAGCAATTGAACAAAATAAAGCACTAAATATGTGGGCTCAATGAACAACACATCGTTTAATTGCTTTTGGATCAGAAATTGAACAACACAAACTCACTAAATTTTTGTGGTTAATTGAAGAAGGCAAATTTCCCTTTCAAGCATCTTGTTTTCGTTAAAATAGGAACAATTAAATCAAGCTCAACATAGCTTGAGGGAATGAACTCTATTTTAAGTGTTTGGGGAGAAAATGGCTTAGATTAGGAGAGTATGCTCTTCTTCAGAAGAAGAATAAAAAATCCAAACATCCAAATCTTGCCAATCCTGGTTACCTATCTTTAAACAGTAGAGGGCCTGTCGGTTGAGGAAAAAATCTCCCGGGAATGACCCAAGTGAGGACAGGTCTGACGCCGACCCTTCCAACTCACTATAAATAGTTACTTCCTTGTAGGCCAAAGCCTCAGAAGATAGAACTAGTTTTTTTCTTGGAATTTTGACATCATTCCTTGAACATATCAGGGTATATATAGAGCAGAGCCGCTTGAATCTTGCTTGCGAGAGTATATATTCATGTACTCATAGGGTTATATGCCTTAATTTTGCCTTGTGCAATTCTATGGGGGACAGTTTCGAATGGATTGCCCAATAATCTACAACAACTTCAACTAAAAGAATACCTGATTCATCCCTGAAAGGGTGATAATCTTTGTGCAAGGCAAAAAGTAATTTCCCCAAGACACTCGTCATATCGTTCCCTCACTTGCATTTGGAGTCAGCTAATACAACATCATGACTGGAGCCATTGCGTGCTTGGTGATGGCTATATTCTGATTAGCATTTGAGTGTGTGCCTAAGTCAACGAGCAAAGATTTTCATCCTCCACCTAGAAATTAGGACAAAAAGAGTGTTTGTTTCACCCCTTAACAAAGCAAAACTATTTGACGTGTTCTAAAGATCACTAAAAAGATAAGCTCCTCAAAACAATCAACAAAATTCAAACCCTGGAGCACAAGTATTTTTCACGTCTTACGACACCTCTTGACAAAATCTAGAAACTAACACCTTCACGCACCTCGAAGATAAATTTTTCAAAACTGACCCAAACTAACAAAGAAATCATAAAATCGTATCCTCTTTTTCCTGAGTCATATCCTATATTTAGGATCGTATCTGGGATATAGGATCGTATTTGGTCAACAAGAAGTCGTATCCAGATTCTAAGATCGTATATGGTATCATCAGAGGCTCGTATCTGGGAGCTCGCATCCAAGGTAGTGGGCATTTCTAGCAATTTTTTTTAGGAGGTCGTAGTGGATTAGGATACCCTTTTTGCTCTTTAGCTGGTTCCCGTTGTCTCTTCTAGTCTCCCTGTTGTTATTTCAAAACACTTTTGAAACGTCCACCTTGCATGCATAGTCAGTCTTTCACGATCGATTCAATACATGTGGTCTATCCATTTTCTATCAATAACTTGATTCCCAGCTCACTATCAAGGCATTCTAACCCTCTGACACTGGAATCATTTACATCCACCAACAAACAAAATAACTACTTCTACCTAGACACACCTACTTGAACAATTTGAAAACCATACTTGCACTATTAGGAAATGTTAACGAAGTTGAGAAACAAACTTCATGGTTAACACAAGACGCAACCAGTACACAACTAAAGGATCAAAAGTGCCTCCTAAAACACCACACTTTCAAGGAGAAACTTCTTTCAGTTCCCTTTTTGATCTAGATTCACCTCCAATGGATAGCCATGCTAACGAATGGAGCAAGGCTTTTGAGGTTTATAATGATGGAAAATAAGCACAATCTGAAGGCACGAAAGAAGAAGAAAGACCCAAGTTTGAACATAATCCATTTGGGTCAGATAGTGAAGAAGAAATCCCTGAAGATGAATATGAAAAACTCAAACAGAGTAAACAAATCCACAAGCTATTGGAATGGATAATCTGTGATGATAAAGAAAAATATTTCGTCCATCTAGCATCCTCAGGTGTCAAGCTACCCAAGGATTATAATGTGGACGACCTCAAAGAAAAGGAGGTACCAAACCCGATATCTATTCTCACCAAACAGCTCAATCTAATGCAAACAGAGCTTACCAACCTCAAACAAGAGAAGGACAAACCTAAAACAAAATACTCTTTGGACGCCATTTGTCCATTTCCTTTCGATAAGAGTATCACTATGGTCCCGTTTCCTCCTAATGTGGCAAGGCCAAAGTATGACAAATACACAGGAGAAACTGATCCACATGACCATGTAAGAGTTTTTTGTGCTTTAAGCATTGAATACATGCACGAACCCACATACCTCATACGACTATTTCCATGAAGTCTAGGAGATAATGCAATGGAGTGGTTTTCAAAATTGAACCCTAAAGTTAAAACATTCGAGGAATTGATGCAATGGTTCATTCAGCATTACTCCTACAACATCCAACATGACATAACTATGATGGACCTATGCAATACCAAACAAAAAACTGGAGAATCATTTACACACTTCCTACAAAGATGGAGGAAGATTTTTGCACGATATTCACGGGTCATTCCCGAGACCAAAAAGATGGAAATCTTTGTCAATAATCTCATTCCTGAATTGAGCTATGCTCTACAAATGCAAGATTCTCCTAGCTTCGATAGGATGATTAAAAATGCCCTCCGTATTGAGGAAGTCATGGTCAAAAAGGGAGATATCACCCTTCAAAATAAAAACAAAGGCAGTAGCTCCAACTCCAAACCTAAATGGTGGAAACAAAACAAGAATGTTGTTAATGATAGAGTAGTGGATACCTCTCACCTTAATTCTAAACTTGAAGCATTCAATCTGACCAATGGCATGCAAGCAAGCAAAGAGGCTAAAATAACACCTCCCACTCCCAAAATGAATAATGATACTGACAAAGGACGCACCTGGACTTCAAAACCCCAAAGAACATTCACTCCTTTGGGGGAACCTCTTGAGACCGTCTTAAAAACATTGGCGGATAACAAAGTTCTTACAATTCCTGATTCTAAACCATGGGAACCAATGGTCAAACCTAGATGGTGGGATGATAACTCATATTGTATCTTCCACAAAAACAAGGGACACAAGACTAATAATTGTCTCAAACTAAAACATGTTATCCAAGACCTCATTGAAGGAGGTAAGATCAAGGTAGACGGACATACTACCAATGAGGACCATATGACATTTAACAAACCCTTTCCTAATTATAATCAAGGGGAAACATCTAAAGGGAAAGGTAAGGAGGTAAACTAAACCTATTCCAAGAGTGACAATGTGATCAATATGCTCAATATCAAAATTGAATCCATCAATGTGGTCACGATTAAAGGAGCCTCATCCTCCTCAAATGCTATCACACGGAGCCAAGCACAGGTTACAATAAAGGGACCTCCAAAACTGACATCGACATCAAAGGTTCCTATTATAACTATTCCTAAATCAGAAGCAAAACATGTGGTCACTATCCGCAGAGCAAAATATGACTCAGTAGACCAATTACAATGAACCACTGCCAAAATTTCCATCTTTGAGTTGCTCAAGATATCCACTGTTCATAGGGAAATCCTAGAACAAGCTCTACATGCTGCTAATGTTCCAAAGGATATCGATATAGACAAGTTCCAAGCAATGGTCAATCACATCTCAGCGCCACACTATCTCTCCTTCTCAGAAGAAGATGACAAGTCATTGACCCATCCACACAATCAACCCCTCCATATCGAAGTTCTTATTCATAAATCTCGTGTTAGATGCGTATTGATAGATGGCGGCGCAGGATTAAATATCTGTACACTAGATCTCGTCAGGAGACTAAGTCTCTCAGAACAAACAATTGATACTAGAAACAAGATAACCATCAAAGCATATGATGATGAAGAAAGATCCACCAGGGGTCTTATTGCTCTACCTATCAGAGTCGGACCCATTGAAAGGAATGTTATATGTCAAGTTATGGATCTACCATTAGCCTACAACATTCTACTAGGGAGACCATGGATTCACGAGATGCAAGCTGTATCGTCCACTTATCACCAATGCATAAAGTTCCCACATAATGGGATAGAAGTGACGATTCCTGCGGATGCCAACTAAACTTGCAACAATATCAAAGCAGGTAGCATGATCCCGCACAACAAAGAGGTTATGGATGCAGTTGCTCCTGAGACTACCAAGGACATGGTTATGAAGGGTTTTAGCAAAACATTGAAACTTCAAGAAACAGGTATGGGAGAGTACAAGTTGGACCTGACTCCCTCAATGAAAGAGCTTCCAGTATTACCGAGATCCTATGGAAAATCGTCATCAACATTCACACCTCTCACAGTCAAGGAGCCAAAAGTACACAAGGAAATTGGCATGATAAAGGCATCCACATCTTCTTCAGATAACACAAAAGAACAGGCAGTCTTGAACTGGCTTTACAAGGGAGAACAAGTGGACTCTGAGGTCAAACATGTGAAGAAATCCCTAGAGCAGTATGGAAAGGGATATGATTTCCTCAAGCAAATGGGTTACAAAGGAAAGGGACCTCTAAATGACATAGGACGAGGGATCATTGAACCCATACCCATGGAGTTCCGCCTCAACAAAGATAAAATAGGACTGGGCTTTAATACTCAATCTAACAAACCTACTTCAAAGCAGAGTCCACCTTCTGAAATAGGGAGTGATAAAATAGATGAGATAGTATCAGAACCATGGCCTTACAAGAGATTACTACATATTGGTATAGAGAATCCTGAATATCAAGGCGAATGCTACGTACCTAGCTTTGAGGTACCCCAGGATCTTTACACTCCGTTCCTAGCACAACCTCCCATTCAAGAGGTAGGAGACACCATAACTACAATCACTCAAGAGGAACCCTGGCCATAGAATTTATATCCTAACTGGGGGCAATTGATCACAATTTCACATGTTCTAGATCTACCTCACTTTGATCTACAAGCAGCTAATCGAGTCCATCAAATAAAAATTCCTAAATATTTGGACAGATCTGAAGATGATGTCACGGACTCTCACAACTATGAATGGGATCGGCTATCTATTGCCTCCGAGGAAATGGGGATAGATACAATTCACATGTTTGCAGCTTCCTTAGCTCCTAGTAAATGACCTAACACTCCTTTCAATGATACCGATCCTCCTGAAGCAGAAGAAGAGTTCCTTCCCTCGATCATTGATGGAGACACTGGTGAATACATAACTCTAGAATAATTTCATAGGCTACAAGCAAGAAGCCTCCTTTTACAAAGGGATGATGATGAGATATCTACTGATGAGTCGCTAGAGTTTGATCCATATATAACTAACAATGACCCTTTTAACAATGATCTTACTCTTATTGATCTAAACGTCGAAGATATTAACTTAACAGATCATGTCATGTCGGTTAACAATTTTGATGCTAACATGATGTTGTCCTTCACAGAATCTGATTCCCTAAAATTGGTACTTCCAGACCTAATTGATTGGACTGAAACAGATCCCAATCCTACCCTCGACTTTCCTAATAACCACTCCCGATCTTGTTATCTTAATGCTTGTGAACCTCACCCTTCTTCCACCAATGCAAGGAGCGAGAACATGTCACAGGAGGATATCAAGTTTCTTAGTCACAAATTGAAAAATAAAAAGAAAAAGTGGACTGATGGTGAAAACCACTCTGTGGCAGTATCAGATCCCAAAATAGTAAAGAAAAAAGACATATCCAATGGTGAAAACCTCTCAAAGGTGCCAAAGGATGAGACTCTTGATATCCTCCCTGAACACTTTCAGGAAAGATCTTCATTATTGATTGAACCAACACAGCCAGTGAACTTGGGCACTGTTGACAATCCTCAGATAGTTCATCTAGCACAATCTTTATCAGAAGAAGAGAAGGTACAGTTCACAGAGTTCCTGAGGGAGAAGAAGATCAACTTTTCCTGGTCCTACACTGATATGCTAGGGCTGGATCCTAATCTCATTATGCACCACTTATCTATAACTCCCGGGATCAAGTCTGTGAAACAAAAACTTAGAAAAATGCATCCTCATGTTGCATTACTGGTGAAAGTAGAATTAGAAAAGTTGTTGAAGGCTGGATTTATTCGAGTCATTGCCTATGCAGTATGGATCTCCAATGTAGTTCCCATCTCTAAATCCGATAAATCTATTAGGATCTGCACAGACTTCAGAGACCTTAACAAAGCATGTCTGAAAGATGATTTCCCTCTACCAAACATTGACATGATCATAGACCTTACAGATGGCTTTCAGATGTATTCATTAATGGATGGATTCTCAGGCTATAATCAAATCAAAATCACCCCTGAAGATCAAGAGAAAACTGCATTCACATGTGCATGGGGCACATTTTGCTAGAATTTCATGCCTTTCGGGTTAAAGAATGTCAATGCAACATATCAACGAGCCATGACGTCAATATTCCATGACATGATGCACAAGAACATGGAGGACTATGTCGATGACACATTGACTAAATCCAAAGAAAGAGGTACTCACATTGCTGACCTAAGAAAGTTATTAGATCGAATGGAACAGTTCCAACTTAGGCTCAATCCAGAGAAATGTGCCTTTGGGGTCCAATCAGGCAAGCTCCTAGGATTCATAGTTTCAGCAAAGGGCATCGAGGTAGATCCTGCGAAGGTAAAATCTATTCTAGAGATGACTCCTCCACGTAATATCAGTCAAATGAGGACACTACAAGGGAGACTCCAGTCTATCAGGAGATTTATATCCCAACTTGCAGATAAAGCACAACCCTTTACTAAGCTACTACATGAAGGGGTTGCATTCAATTGGGATGAACACTGTGAATCAAACTTCAGAGAATTGAAGGGGTACCTGGCTGCTCCATCTATTCTTATGGTGCCTATTCATGGAAAGCCCTTACTCCTATACATTTCAGCTATAGCTACATCCCTATGAGTATTGCTAGCACAAGAGGATGAAACAAAGAAAGAGAGAGCTATCTACTACATTAGTAGAACACTAGTCACTTATGAGATCAATTATAGCATTATTGAAAAAGCATGCTTAGCAGTCCTCTTCGCACCACAGAAATTGAGACACTACATGCTCACTCATATAGTAAAGCTCATTGCTAAGATAGACCCTCTAAAGTATCTTTTGAGCAGAACAACATTAACAGGACGTTTGGCAAAATGGGTCCTAATTCTAAGTGAGTTTGACATTGAATATGTGGAACGAAGAGCTATCAAAGGACATGTACTTGCAGATTAATTTGCTGATTCACCACTTCAGGATGATGAACTGTTACTAATTGAATTCCCTTATGAAACAATCATGCATCTCACTGAACATCCCTGGAAGATGTACTTTGACGGTTCATTTACTCAACAAGGATCTAGAGCAGGGGTTCTCTTCATAACTCCACAAGGCTATAAGATTCCCAAATCTTACAAATTAATGTTTCTATGCACCAACAATATCTCAAAATATGAAACATTAGTCAATGGCCTCAAACTAGCCATGGAATGGAAGATCATTGAGTTACATGTGTATGGTGACTCTCAACTAATTATCAATCAAGTCAATGGGGAGTATCAAACAAAAGATGAAAAGTTGATGCCCTACAAGCAACTAGTTGATGATTTGAAGAAATACTTTGTCTTTGTCACCTTCCAACAAATACCAAGATCAAAAAACAAAGCTGCAGATGCTATGGATACCTTAGCATCCATGTTGCAACTGGAGGAGCATCAATTCCGCTATGACTTCTTGGTGGAAGAAATATCCTATCCTGCCTTTGCTAACCCTGAATACCAGGTAATATGTGCCTTGAATACCCCAGATCCATCTCGGTATGCCAGTCTCATTGCATACCTTTCTGACCAAACCATTCCCACTAATCTATCTAGAAATGAAAAAAGATCCCTGATTAGGACAGCATCGCGTTACGTCCTCATAACTAACAACCTATATCGACGCAGTCTCAATGGTACACTTCTTCGGTGTTTAGAACTCAAAGAGTTCGATCTAGCATTAAAAGATGTCCATGAAGGTGTATGTGGATCACACTCAAACAATTTTTCATTAGCCAAGAAACTTCTCAGAGTAGGCTATTACTGGCCTACCATGGAGAAAGATGCTATTCAATTTTCAAAAGCATGTCTTAAATGCCAGACACATGGAAACCTTATTTATGCTCCTGCCAAAGAACTGATACCTTTCATAACACATTGGCCATTCCAACAATGGGCCTTTGAATTGGTTGGACAAATATATCCCAATTCTTCAAATGGACACAAGTTTATCATTACGGCCACTGAGTATTTCATAAAGTGGGTCGAAGCCATGCCGCTAATCAAAGCCACTGGCAAACAGGTAGCTATGTTCATTCTGAACTACATTATTTGTAGATATGGGATACCCTCTTCAATTATGACAGACAATGGGGGCCAATTTAAAAATCAAGACATTGATGACCTCTGTGAATAGTTCCATATAGCTCAACATTGCTCCTCAATCTATTACCCTCAGGGTAATGGACAGGCTGAGGCATCAAACAAAAACATTCTCAAAATTCTACATAGAACTGTAAGCAAATCTAGCAGAGACTGGCATCTACAACTAAATACGACACTGTGGGCCTATAGAACAAGCATCCAAACACCAACTGGAGCCACACCATTTGCTCTGGTCTATGGCACTGAGGCAGTATTACCTATTGAGGTTGAAATCCCATCTTTGCGGATATCTTTACAAGGACTAGTTACTGATGAGCAGTACCGCATTGACCGGGTAAATTCTCTGGACCTACTAGATGAGTGCAGACAACAAGCGTTTGATCACCTCAAATTGTATCAAGCAAGGATGTCCAAAGGTTACAATAAGAAGGTCAAACCACACAAGTTTGAGGTGGGAGACCTTGTCCTAAAAGAAAATCCTAAGAACCAGCCTAACAAAGAGCAAAAGGGAAAGTTTGAACCTAACTGGCTGGGACCATATGTTATCACTGCTACTTTCAGGACTGGGGCTTATCAATTAGTGACACCTGAGGGAGACATTCTTCCAGACCCTATCAAAACTCTACATTTGAAGCGGTTCTACGCTTAATGTTCGGCTACCAGAGCCTGTACAGCAAAAAGTTCTTGCAAAATACGAAAAACATTTAGAAAATTGATCCTGAAGAAATCCAAAATTAGTGGAAAAGGTCTTTCAGAAAAGGGTATTCTTGGTGAAAACCTGGTAAACAGGCGCCTTGATACTACAAAAACATTCAAAAAAGCAAAAATAGCAAAAAAATTTGAAAAAATAAAAGTGCCTTGATGAGCACCTGGTAAAATAGGCATCTTGGTAGCAAAAAAAAAGAAAAAGATCTTGCCAAGTGGTGAAAACCTGGCAATCAGCCGTCACTTCTGTTCTGCGCTCCATCTATCAATACACTACTAATACTAGGTCTTCATAATTTTGCCTGTGCTTGTACGCTGACTTCATCTTCCTAAATAACTATCTTATCCTCGCTTGAGATTTGTCTATCTTTACGTCTTAGGAATAAGTCATTATGCACTGGGGGCATCTTTGTTGGCATAGTCAGTTGCAGTTGCTAGGTTTCTCTAGGCTGGTTTGCCTCACAAATACAATGTCACTTTCCAAAACAAAGGTGTCTTTTAACGACAAAGGACATGACATTTACATTCACGGCATTCCTACAAGGCTATACTGGATCGCAAATAGGAACGCATTATCCTATCAATGCACAGACATGGAACACCATATTGCTTGATTTTCTAATTGCTGAATCTTTACTATGTTTGACATATGAATGAACAAGTACTATCTTAAACACACAGTTTGATAATGGTTTGATTATGATTCTTTTATGTCCTAATGATGTTTTCAACTAGGGGCATCTAAGTAATTGTAAATTTTATTTGATTGATTCTCAACTGATGATTTGTTATGTCTTCTTAGTTACTCAATGACGTCTGCGCAAAGACAAAGAGTCACAAGGATAGGGGGGCATAATGTTTTCTTGATTTTTCTGCGTATGGTGATTGTTCAACATGATCCTATAAATTTCACCTGACTTGGATGTTTATGGTAAGAGCTTCCACTATGGGTGGATAGCCGCATATATCTCGATCTTGGTTATGTAAACTACGGTGAGTTTGACACAATTTCCTTGTTTGTTTTCTGATCCAAATTCTCACTAAGGTATACAAATCATAATGTACCCAAGGATATGAATTTTCAAGGTCATTGCGGGTCCAATATCTTGTCTTACTCAAAATTTGGTATATTAAAAGGAAGGTGACTATTTTTGTCCTGGCTTCTATGCCTTGGTACCTAAGTCTATTTCTGACATTTCAATAAAATATAGTATTCATACTTTCATAATATCAGTGGGTATTAGTGATGGTTGTACTATCCGATGGTATTCATTCTGAAAAGTGCCCAATGATGATAAAAATGTTGCAATATTTGCTAATCAGTTACAAGTCCTAAGAGTCTGCATATAGCTGCATTTAGAGATTGCATGATGCATTTTTGAAAGAAAAACATAAGGATTTGAGCTCAAAATCCTTTCTATTTATAATTCATCTGAAATCCAAGTTTATTACTAATACCCATGCTTCCCAAAATCTTTGATCTATTGGGAACAAAATTGAACTCATATTTTCAATGTGATTAACTTGGTACTTGTGTGTTTACTCTTAAACGCACCCCCGCTCCTTCACTTCTTCTACTCTGTTCTTTCTTACCCTAACTGTTTCCTGCAAGTAATATGTTCATTCAACTAAGGGAATTTATTCTTTTCCTTCAATTTCATTCCCGAGGGGGCATGATCACACTATCATCACTTAAATTTTTTCTCGAAACTGCATTAAAAATGACTTTGTTATCAAACAAACTAGGGGCATAACAGTTTCCTTGACTAAGTCATAAATATTGGATAGAAAGCTTTGGTTCTCATGAGCTGATATCTTATGTTTCCTCATTTTTAAAAGATTTTTTATTAAATCTCCTGGCAGCTTCTTACTGATTTTCGAACGACAACCAAGTTCAGAATCAGTATTATCAATTTTTGGACAACAACCAAGTTCAGAATTGGTATTTTTAAAATCTTTTATTGATATTTGGATGAAAACCAAGTTTAAAATCAACTATCAGTTTGGTTCGATCAAGTGCGAGACTGATCTCATCAACATTTCGTTCAACAACCAAGAATGGGATTCTCAATCTTTCTGAAGTCAAAATTGAAAACTTTCTTTGAATCAATGCGCTGCTCGCACATAAATTCAAAGAGGGTCAAATGTAACCACCTAAATTTGGTCTGTTCCAACTATGGACCCTATTTTCCCTAAGTGTGATCATACCCTCAATTATGTCCAAACAAATTATGTCCAAACAACCCTGTTACTGCTTGGCATAATTCTTCAAATCAATTTAATGTCCTAGGTGATTTTTATCACTAATTTATATTAACTATTATAGCCATACAATTAAATCAAACCAATCAAATCAAACCAAAATCAAACATGGCTAAAGTATTTAATTATAAAGGAATTAAATAAGTCCCTAAATCAATTACCCACTTGCAATTAACCCATTCCCCTAGCCTATTTAATTTAATTAAAATGGCTATAGTCCCCTAATTATTAAAAAGCAATTTCATTGTTTAAATAATTAATTCCTATGTTTCTAAATGAATTAAATAAGTTTATTTCATTTATTAATATTCCCCTAAACCCCAACCTAACCTATTTCAACCACTTCTACCCTGGGTTCTAACCCTTCTCAACCCATTCACCCTTGCTAATATAATCTTAATCCTAAATTCTACTCTAACCCACCTCCTAATGTTGTCACATTCCATTAAGGAATGCTTAGCAACTCAACCCACTTGATAAAGTCCACTTTCTCAAGCTGGACTTTCTTAAGGTCCACTTTCTCAAGCCATCCTCTTACACTCTACCTTGCTTCTTTAAGGTTTTCATTAATGTCTCATTAATGAAGATGCCTTAAGCCTATGTCTCTCCCATGCCTTATTAATGCCTTGGGCATTAATGGCTCTTACACCTCCATTAATGAGCCCCTTCACTCATTAATTCATCTTGTCCCCCCCTCTCTCTCTCTCATTCTTCTATAAATAGAAGCCATTTTTGAGAGTAAAGAAGCCTTCACATTAGATCAAAAATAGATTGTTATGCTGTTGGATTACTCTTAGAATCATATTGCACTTCTTATTCCATGCTTTTTCATTGTTAATATTCACATGTTTAGAGCGAGAATGCTTGTTTTTCATTTTTTTAGCTTGTTTTAATCTAAAAATCCTTCATGCTAGGTTGTATTTGTCACTGATTGTAGCATATTCTGAGGGCTAATATGTTACCAATCACACTCTTCCTAATTAGCAGGCAATAGATCGATATTAGTGGGTTTTACATGTTTTACCTAACCTTTCAAGCTAATTCAATGACTTATTGAGTGTTTGTGTCTTTTTCATCAGGTACCCAAATACACACGCACACACATGTGTGTGAGTTGGCATGACATGCCCACTTGAGTAGGATTGTGTAAACCAAGTAAACCTAGTACCTAGTTGCATTTTCATGATGACCTGCTTGTTAGAGAGATTAAAGTATGGTCAAATCACTTGGAACCTATAGGTGAACTTAAGATGGGATTTTGAGGGGTTAAATGGACACCTAGGGTTGAGTTTGGGTCATTTTTAGAAAGCCCACTTGGTATACCTATGGGTAAGGGCTACTTTAACCCTAGGACAAATCATAGTTGACTTGGAAGCCCTTTAAAAAGTTGGTTTTCCAAGATGGACCAAAATAAAATTTTGGAAGGATGGTCTTGGGTAGACAACCTTCCATTTGAGTGCAAGTTACTTGTCCACTTTCAAAATCCACCTTTTAAAGATCCATTTTTAGAAAGTTTTTAAGGGTTTGGGGAAGACCAATCTATTGGAACTCACATTATTCCCAAGGAGTTGGGAGATGTGAGAAAGGTTATTTCTAGTGAAAATTTTGGTGGAACTTAGAATTATTCACCCACTCACCAACTTTGGTGACAACTAGAGGTATTTTGGAGAAGGAGTTGGAATTAAGGGAGCTCTTCATCAACTATCTTGCCATAATCTTGGATTAAGGTTGGGGGTTTCATTTCCATCCTCATCTTTACTCTTTGTTAGTAGTTTCATGATATGTAATGAAAAAAAAGGAAAAGCCATATGTTGCATGGTCTTGAATTCTCTTCATGTGTTGCAAGTTGAATGTTTTTGTTGTAAGCTCCTTATTTTATCCTTGTATTTTCTTCTTTGTCTTGCTTGCACGTGTTTTGGGAATGTAAGGCCAAACTCACCCTAGGGAGGGAAGAGTAGCCTTGGGGTGAAGGGTAAGTTGGACAACCATGAGTGTAGAGTCTATCTTCTTCAAAAAGAGGTAAAAAGGCATGGATTATTGGGTCCATGTTGCTAATATTTTTGTATGTTTATTGGGTCCATAAGGGTGTTTCAGTTGCATTAATGGGGGTCATACAAGTTTCATAGTTGTTTAGAATGTATGAGTTGTATGGGAGCCTTGTGATGGCACATATATTTGCATATATTTAAGCTTCTACTTATGGTATTTGGTCCACCTTCACCCCTTGCAAAGCCACTTAGTGGCTATGTGTATACCCTTGGGTTGGGGGTTCTTTTGTTGAGACTTGTTGCATAATATCATGTTGGTTTTTTGGGTGTGATTGTTACCCAGTTAGGTCTTGGTTCTCCTAGCTCAGGGGTGGCCTTGTAATAGGCCTATGGTTGGGAGGTGAGCCTCTATGGTCAAACACTATTGTATTTGTATGTCTGTTTATTGATGCAAGGTTGGAAAAGATGGAGGGGAATAAAACAAAGTGCTAAGTTTCCATTGTCTATTTTAGATTTAAATTTTCTTATATGCGTAGTTATATCAAAAGGTTTGCAAAGGAGTTAAACTTACTTAAAAACAAAGTTGCAAAGACAATGTGAAAGGAATTTGTAAGATTGGAAACTTTAATATATTCCTATACTTTACCTATGTCATTGAGTTGTTATAATTTAACTTTTAAAATCATCTTTAAACCATTTTCTAGTTCCTATGTTTACAAGCAATTGATTAAGTAGCTTTGCGTATGTGCATAAATATAACAACATATAAATAAAAGTAGAAGTGAATAGTTAACCATAGTTGTTCTATTTCATCACATTCATATTTAAATATATATATTTAAAATTGTAATTGAATATATTTATATGAGATTATATATGTGTGTGTGTGTGTGTGTGTGTTTTGATTTTAAAGTAGAGAAATCAGTATACTGCAACCCTTTAGCTTAAAATTAAAATGATAAAATAGAGATACCCACCTCCTCATCATATACACATATATACACACACACTGATGTAAGTGGTAGTGGAGAAATGCTTCAAGCTTTAAACCAGCTATGCAAAGGGCTCAAATTTCTTCTGACACTCACCAAGAACCTCTAATTCAGGGGTAATATCAAGGCCTCAACCCACTCTAGAAATGCCAATTAATGGTCCAATCTTTGGTTCACACTTCCACACCATTCACACCATTTAGATGCTCCAACATGGTTACATACTCCAAGACTTTTTTTACAAGCTTCCTTATATTCTCAACATGATCCAAACACCAAGCTACACTCAATCCAACTCACAAATTTCAGTGATTAACTTCCCCTAACCAAACTGCCATTTCTAGGACTGTCCTAGTAGCCTTCACCAGTGAGTATTTCAAGGATAACTTGAAACTTTTCCAAAAAACTTGTTAAACGACATAGGGTTTCAAATACCCTTTATTAATTTACTAGACATGATATGTTAATATTTCCTACTGGTCCTTTGGAACACCTTGCCCCAACCTTGGCTATCACCGGTTGCTTCCTAGGCCTAATTGGGCTCATTTACAAAGAAACACCTAAAAGAATATATTCCCAAGAACCAAGACCCAGAAACAGTCTTGTGTTATGGTCTATAAAACAAAGGATTTTAATTTTTATTTGGGGATTCCACCTTGTTTAACCCACCATGCATTAAAACCTCCATTTAAGGGTCACTAAACTAGGGCCTTCTTATTTTCGACCCTGCGATCACTTAAAGGAACTTCTAAGAGTTGTTTCAGATTTTATTTCATCTAAATCGATTGAATCCATCATAAAAACCGTGCTTACATGGCTAGAGTGCTCGCTGCTATAACCATGGCTCCATTTTAATGCACTGTCAAGGCACAACTTACTGCCCAAGTTTCTGTTACTCACAACTTTAGTTTGAGGATTCAACTCGAAAATTGCTCCTGTGAGAGTGTTAAAAAAATAGGGACTTTAAAACATACCAAAAGATTAGAAACATCTAATGGTTAAGTTGATAGATACTGCCCCTACACCGAGACTGTGTTTTTATTACTAGAATAAGAAATCTGCAAAATGAACCCTACTGTCATAGTATAGACAGTCAAGTTCAGATACAAAGATATGAAAACTAATTCATGATAATGATAAAATAGTAAAAATAAAGATGCATACAACTACACATTGGAGTGCAAACTAGATATATCCAAGGAATACAAAAATGTTGCAAAATTGCATTGCATTCACCATATCTTTGTTACAAATTGTGCTAGTTTGAATGATGGAAATACATTCCACTTCCCCTCTCATTTTGGAACTATCTCTCAACCATATAATGCATTTCCTACTCTTAGGGTACTCTCTAACTACCCATTAACCACTTAACTACCTTTCTTTATAACCCTAGATTAGCCTTCTAGGCCATATTTTGCATATAAATGCAACATTACATGTTTTTGACACTTTTTAGTGCAGTTAACAACTCTAAATGGCTCTAATGGCCAACTTACAAACATCATGGACCTTATAGGTCAATAAACAACTTAATCTATATCTAGGATCCTCAAGTGACCCCAAGGTACACTTCTAGCCTTCAAATGCCAACATGGCTTACACTATTGATCCTTTTACAAAATGATCCATTTACTTAACAAAGCATTATCAAAACATAATTAAATGACCAGACATGGTATTATTACAATCTCAAATGATGCAACAAGGTCATGTTGTCCTTCACTCCCCCTAGGACCTATCAGTGACCCTAGTGTTCTTCTAGGCCCTTTGTGCTTGGCCTTGGTGCTCCTGCACCACACACACACACACACACACGTATATACATATATGTGTATATATATATATGTATATATATACACATATATACATATATATATATACACATATGTATATATATATATATATAAATATATACATATACATACATATATACATAAATATGTATATATATACACACACACACATATACATATATACATACATACATACATACATACATACATATATACATATATATATATACACACACACACATACATACCTACATATTTTATATATTTTTTCTAAAAGTGCATATATACCACACACACACATATACAAATATATATACATGAATCTAGGGTATATATATCCATTTTTTAAAATATAAAATAAAATGTTTTACATAAAAATCTACAAAAAAAAAACTTGAAAAAAAATAATCAATTTTTTTTAAATGAGTTGAAGCCCAATGCTAAGCTAAGGGAGGGCTCGCCCCTCGGCCTTGGCGGCCCTTGACAGCCCACCAAGCTGTGGCAGACGACACAACTGTGGGGCATGGCCGCCATAGGGGGCACTGCCTCACACAACCACGATTGACTCAACAGCCACGAGGGGGCCTGCACAACCCCCTCCAAACAAAATAAAACACATTTTTAATGAGTTTTTTTAAAAAAAAGACACAAATAGGATTATATAATTACAAGAAACTTTGCAAAATAATATAGCAGCATCTCCATAGCCATTCCTTCCTCATCCTGCAAGCAAAACAAGAATCAAAAAAGAAGAAGAGGGAAGCCCTTTATTTCAAATTAGGGTTGAGAAAAGAAGAGAAAGAGAGAATGAAAGGAATGAATGAAGTTTAAAATGAGATATTAATCTCATGAAGATAGTTCTAGAAACCCTAAATAGGGTTTGTAGAGAATAATATTAAGATATTAGTTGTTTTATTTTAATTCCCTAAAAAGGGACAATGAGAGGGAATGTGTGAGGCCTCACCCCGACCCATCATAACTCAGTTGGTACACTTATTTTGATACATTGATACACTTTTTGATTACCTTGACAGAGACTCGAGATATTATGTTTATGATGATGATTATATTGTATGTATTACATTCTGATATGGATTAGACCTAGAACATGTGGTTGATTTTGATTATAAATGTTTAGATAGGTGAATTGATGATAAGATCGGATCATGATTAGACTTGATTATTTCATGGATGTTATGTCATGATGATTATGAAATTATTATGTTTTAAACATTTTTGTATGAAAATTGTAATTAGAAATTTAATTCTGCTTATTGATTAATGTTGCTAAGTATGAATTGAATATGTATATTGCATGTGATTTTATTATCTTGGACTACTGATGCTCAAGTTTAGTGTGCAGGAAAGAGAACCATGGAATCAGTCGGAGAATCAGT
>MU225455.1:743470-761606 GCA_018584345.1 Thuja plicata | reverse complement strand
TGTAATTAGTGACATGTCAATGTTGTATTATGTCATTTTATAGTGTCACTTGACACTCGTTATGTGTTTATGTAATGACATGTCTACTAAGGTTGGAAATGTAAACCTAAGCCTAACTAATTCATTAGGAACCTAATTAAACACCTTGTTGGAGATACTTGCAAGTTCCACCAATTTGATCATTTATATTTAATTCTTTTCTAGCCACTTCTAGAGGCCAAAAAGAGGCCCTAAGGGTCAAATTTAGCAAAATCCAAATACCTTAGTGATAGGGGTATGGGTTAGGAATATTTTTAACACATCTAGAATCTCCTAGTGGCCTTGGTGACCTATTTTATGACCCATTTTCCACATGCTACGAAAATGGAGTAAGTCTTGACCTTTTACCCAAACCCACACTCCTTTCCAATCTGGCATTTATGATAGGGGACAAGGAAAAGCCAAAGGACTTTAGGGTTAAGTCTAAATTTAATGTTGGTGGGTGGGTAGAAGTTGGAGGTATTTTTAGAGGCCCTTGGTAGAGTTAGTGGGTGTTCACCCACTCTCTACTTTAGAGACATTAGGGTTTGGATGGAGAAAGCATAAGGGATTGGGCTCTTCTCAAAATTCATTTGTCATAACACATTGTGAAGGTTGGTATCCATTTCCATGAAAGTGCTTTGTTTTGTTGCAAGTAGATTTGTATGTTTCTTTTCATTCTCTTGCTTATGTGAAATATATTTGTATTGTTGAAATGTAAGGGAAAGGGATTTTGGGTTTGAATTCTTGCTTATGGTTTTATCTTTGTTTTGAATATGAGAGTTTTCTGAAGGGCATGATGACATTACTCACCCTTGGATAGGGAAGAAGTGGCCATGTATGGGGGAAGGCGTTAGTTGGATTCCATGATAGTGTAGAGTCTCTTCTCATAAAGAGAAGAGGGAAAAAAAATGCAAGGTGTATGGGTCATTGCATGTCATTGTATTTGATCCTAATTTTGGGGGAGATAAGGAGAAGATTGGATGAAAAGATGTATGTGGTCTTAGCCTTGAGGAGGCATGATATTTGTATGTATTATTTTGGCATTCTCCTACATGAAAATCTACCTTCACCCCTTGTTATGGGTTCATGGTGAATCGATTTGTGCAAGCCTTGGGAGGGTGTTCTTTATTGTTGTATTCATGTATGTGGATGTGTGATTTTTCCCGTTGGTTACTGATTCTCCTAGCTCGGAGGTGGTCTCCTTGAGACCTAGTATGGGAGGTGAGCTTCCTATGGTTCTCCTCATGTATTTATAGATTTTGAAGTCAAGATGATTATGGAAAAACTTGGGAGAAATCTCTATTCTGGTGTATTTGTGTGAGAACAACTTTAATGTTGCATGGTTACTCCTTTAGTATTGAGATTTATTTCTTGTTGAGTGTTGTAATGTTCATATTGAAAGCTTTATAAAGTAAGATGTAAAGAGATCTTATTCATTATGTAATAGCTTCATTAAAGAAAGAAACATTGTATGCCTTCCATTGATTGTATAGATATTCCATCTTGAAGATGTGTAGTTGTATTTTGAAAGATTACCATAATGTAAATGAAGAATATTTAGTTTCATGCCTATTGTATTCTATGCTTTAGAATAATGAGTTAATCTTTCATGGTAGAATGATATCCAATATTGAAAAGAAAGGCAATTTAATAGTTTTTCATAGCATATAAAATCTTGTGGATTTATGAATCTTGTAATCCCCATAATGTATTTGAGTATATGTTTTCAAGTTAAAAACACTACATTCTTCCTTTTAAAATCTATATTTCATTTCAATAGGTTCAACACTCTACCTTAAAACCTTCATTGCACCCTCAATTCTTGAGAAGGGAAAATAAACTTGATAACAATAGTAAATCAAACAAGTTAGTATATTAATGTAAAAATCAACTAATACTAATATTCAATTTATAGTTCACTTAGTGTGTTGCACTAATAAAATAATTCAAATACGTATAATTAACTACTCCAATAATAAAACCAAGAAATCAATATGATAGAAGCTAAAACCAAATAATATCAATGACACTTTCCAGATTTTTAGAACAAAAATGCTCTCTAAAATTTGTATGGAAAGGGAAATAATTCCCTTTGCCATAGAGAATATTCCCTTCTCAAGATGCAGAGAGAGAAGTAGGAGTCCCCCACCCAATTCTGTTGAGGGTCATGATAATCATGAGGGTGAGTCAGTTCATCAGGTTTTAATACCATGCGAGCATGAGATACGTGCCAGAGAGAGACCCCCTAGAGATGTTGGAGATGAGATTCAAGAGTTATTGCGACTCTAGCCACCCTTGTTTTTGAGATCCACTGACGGGTCAGTAGCAGAGGTCTGGTTACAGAGTTTACAGCGATGTTTTGGATTGTGCCCTTATGGGAGTAATCTAAAGGCACGACTTGCAATCCATCTCCTATGAGAGAAGGCTTCCACTTGGTGGGAGTAGGAGGTGTCCATAGGTGGAGAGAGTATTGACACACTCACTTGGGAGACTTTTGTGGCTCATTTTTTAGAGAGATACCTCTTCGAGCATTTCAAACAGAGACAGATAGAGGAGTTCCATGATCTCCAGCAGAGAGGTCTCACAGTGGCCCAGTATGAGAGTCAATTTCTCGAGTTCCTTTCATATGTTGATTACATGAAGGACGAGAAACTGCGTATCCACTGTTTCATTAAGGGACTTAATATGTCTCTTCAGGGCACAGTACGCCTAGCCTTTCCTACCACATTCAGAGAGACAGTTGAGATGACACTTATAGCCAAGGACATCCATACTAGACAAGAGTCCCAAGATCGGTCTCAACACTGAAACCCCTCTTCCTAGTAGTCAGGACAATAGAGACCCCCTTGGAAAGGGAAACAAAATCACTTAGTAGGATCCTTTAAGGGTCAATAGTCTCAGCAACAGAGATCTCAGCAAGAATCTAGACAGAGGCCTTCACAGGGTTATCAGGGCTTTAAGCCCAAACAGTGGCAGTCTCAAGGTCCTAGACATGATCAGAGGACACAGACCCCTCAGGCACAGCTGGCTAGGACTCAACAGTCCTCTAGGGGCGGTTACAGTAATTCATTAGGATCGGAGGACCACAACAATCTAGATCACAGGGAGTTCAGATTCAGGCTTGAGGGCCATGTTACACTTTTGGTGGTATGGGTCATATTGCAAGAGAGTGCCCATAGGGATAGTCGGTCAGTGGTCAGAGAGGGGCTACCTCAGAGCCTACAGTTGGAGATATGGGTAGATCCCATAGATTTTTGCAGCGATTGATAACCGCCAGGCCGAGCACCAAGCCACGGTTATAGAGGCCACATGTATGATTTAGGGTATCAGTGTTTCTATCTTGTTTGATTCAGGAGCCACAAAATCCTTTATATCTCCCTATATAGTGGAGTGTTGCGGGCTGGTGGTAGTTAGACAGGATGTCGGTTGGGAGGTCGAGTTAGCTTTAGGAGCTAGAGTGTCTGTTAGTTCCTTAGTTCACAGTTGTCAGACTCAAATTGGAGACTTAATCACAATGACTGATCTCCGCATTACCCCTCTAGGTTCTTATGATGTAGTCCTTGACGTGGATTGACTATATGCCCACAACACCAAGATGGATTGTTGTCAGAAGAGGGTTGAGTGTGTTGATGATCACGATACTTCTATGGTGATATTTGGGGTACAAAGACCCATATCCCTTCGCATGATTTCTGCTATGCAGCTTAGGCGGTGCGTGCAAAAGGGATGTCAGTTATTTTCTATCACCATTAGTGATAGAGAGGAGGATTCAGAGAATGAGCCTTTGCTCAAGGATTATCCTATTCTTTAGGAGTTTGCAGATGTATTTCCTACCAAGCTACCTGGTATGCCTCCACCTAGGGCAGTTGATTTTCACATAGACCTTGTACCAGGAACCGAGCCCGTATCTAGAGTACCTTATAGGATGACCACAGATGAGCTCAAGATACAGTTAGAAGAGCTCTTGGAGAAAGGGCATATCCGACCTAGTGTATCACCTTGGGGTGCACCAGTGATTTTTGTGAAGAAGAAGGATGGATCACTTAGATTATGCATTGATTATCGACAGTTGAATAAAGTAACAATTAAGAACCGACACCCACTCCCCAGGATTGATGATTTTGATGACATTAATTTTGTCATTAGTACACTTAGTGAAAAATATTGACAGAGATCATCGGTACAAGCATTACCGGTGGACTACAAGCATTACTGACAAATAGCGAGCATACCTGACAGAACACAAAGGTCATGAAAAAATGCTAAGTATGGAATTGACCGACGAACACTAACAAGTGTTACACCGACAAAGTGAACAAGACATCACCGACGGGTCAATAACATAACATTGAGATCATCACCGACGACGCAGTTTTGAGAACAAAACTGACAGAATAGAAAAGGCATACTTGACGACCATTTCAAGAAAGGAACACCGACGATAAAGAAAACTGACCATCAGAACTGACAGTCAGTTAGAGAACCTGCAAATAGTGGATCTGAGTTTTACACGTCTGATAAAGAAATGCAATTCTATTTATAGAGTTTTAATTTGTTTTAAATCATAACTTGAGGGTCAAGCAAGCTTTATGTAAATATTTTAAAGCATCCTAACAAATCTAAAACATATCTAACTAAAGATCAAGGTCAAGTTGTAAACCTTGGATCTAGAGTTAACTTGCAAAGCATGAATTAAGAATTGAGCCAAAATCTAGTATAAATAGATGTTTGAATCAATTGTGAGCTATGAATTCATTATTGTTGATAGCCATGACGAGCATCTAAGGAGAAAAAGGCAGAATTCATGCAAAGTTTAGAAACAGATTATATCAGTTGTCAAGAACACACAGAGGCTACCGACGAGCAGACAAAGGTATATTCAATCATGGAAGGATGATTACTTATACATAGGAAGCTTTATTGGATATGTTATCAACAATTACAGATTGCATACATCATCAGATCAAAGACTTATGCAGTTGCATTCTAACAAGTGCATCACATCTAAAATCCTTTTGTAGAAGGTGGACTTAACCGTTCTTTACAAATCTCTTAACAGAGTGCACACTTAACAGTGTTGCTAAAGCTTCAAAGGAATTAGATCTTAATAGGTCTCCACTGTAATACTCCTAACAGGGTAGGTCATCAGAAGTGACCAATTGTAAGCCTTAACCGGCCCCTTCTTATCTGCAGATAGTGAAGTCTTGTGGGTAACAATCCCCACTGTAGTTTTTACTTCCTAACAGGATTTTTCTGCGATATCATATCTTGTGTCATGTGTTATCTATTTTCATGAATGTTTCTTTTATGGTTACATATTAAAGAACTTATGATATGATTGCATATACATAAAAAAGATGAACAGTTAGATAAGATAATTTACTAACTGACGATTAAGGGTTAATGGGCTAACTAAGAAAAGTTTTAGAGGTACTGATTCACCCCTCCCCTCGTAGTACATCATTCTAATATAATTCCAATAGATTTATTTGATCAGTTGCAGGGTGCCCGAGTGTTCTCAAAGATAGATATGAAGTTGGGGTACCATCAGTTATAGATTGTGGAAAGTGATATCCACAAGACTGCTTTTCGCATGAGGTATGGTCACTATAAGTTCACAGTAGTGCCATTTGGTCTCACGAATGCTCCAGCTGTGTTCATGAGCCTCATGAATGGAGTATTTCATACATTCTTGGATAAATTTGTGGTAGTGTTCCTTGATGACATTCTGATATATTCTCACAATGAGGAGGAGCATGAGGAGCATCTGAGACAGGTTCTACAACATTTGAGAGAGAATCAGTTATATGGAAGCTTGTCAAAGTGTGCCTTCTTTAGACCCGAGGTGCATTATCTTGGTCATGTTATATTCGGCGATGGGATCTCTGTAGACCCATTGAAGATTAGATCCATTATGGATTGGCCAGCACCCACCAATGTCACTGAGGTTAGAAGTCTTATGGGCTTAGCAGGATATTATAGATGCTTCGTGGCAAGATTTTATAGAATAGCTCATCCCATCACTCCCCTTCAGAGAAAGGGGAAGAAGTATGAATGGACAGAGAAGTGTGAGAGAACTTTCTAGGAGCTCAAGAGAGCCCTCACTAGCACACCAATTTTAGTAGTGCTAGATCCTTCGAAAAATTTTGTTGTATGTACAGATGCTTCATTGGATGGTTTAGGAGCAGTCCTTATGCAGGAGGGTCATCCTATAACTTTTGAGTCTAGGAAGCTAAAGACTCACGAGCTTAATTATCCTACTCATGACCTAGAACACGCAACGGTGGTTCATGCCTTAGTGAGTTGGTGAAACTTCCTTCTAGGTCACCGATTTGAGCTTCATTCATATCACCAGAGCCTACAGTATATCTTTACATAGCCCAATCTTAATGCTAGGCAGAGGAGATGGATGGATTTTTTGTGTGAGTATGATTTTGATGTTCATTACATCAAAGGTAAGGAGAATGTAGTTGCAGATGCCTTGAGTAGGAGGCGATGCGAGCTCTCATCTATGACTACTTGTACCAATTTGAGAGAGCGCATCCTACGTCATCTACCAAAGGATGGATTATATGTGGAGGTTTGTTAATTTATCCATTCTCAGAGACCCCTTGAGGGGAGATTTGCAGAGTATTCTTTAGAGTTTGATGGACTTCTATGTCATAGGGGACGCATCTATGTACCTTCTACGGGTGACTTGCGAGATTTTATTGTGCTTGAGGCTCAGAGAGCACCTTATGTAGCTCATCTGGGAGTTAAGAAGTTGCATGCTGATCTGAGACAGTTGTATCATTGGCCGAGCATGAGATTGCAGATTGCTAGCATAGTTGCTAGATGTCTAGAGTGCCAGAGAGTGAAGGTAGAGCACAATCATACAAGTGGGCTCCTGCAGCCACATGAGATTGCCGAGTGGAATTGGGATACTATATCTATGGATTTCATTGTTGGTCTCCCTATGTCTTCTCACCACCATGATGCCATCTTGGTGACAGTCAACATGTTGACCAAGGTTGCCCACTTCTCACCCTATGTACTACATTCACAACTCGAGATGTAGCTCAGGTCTTTTTGTAGGATATTGTCAGACTTCATGGCATTCCCCGTAAGATCATCTGTGATAGAGACTCCTTGTTCACATCAACTTTTTGGAGAGAGTTACAGGCAACATTGGGCACTGGACTAAATTTTAGTACGACATATCACCCTCAAACAGATGGATAGACAGAGAGGGTTAACCAGGTGTTAGAAGATATGTTACGTATGTATGTGATGGACCATCAGGTCAAGTGGGAGGAATACCTACATCTGGTCAAGTTTGCCTATAATAATGGGCATCATTCTTCTATAGGTATGCTGCCATATCAGGCCTTGTATGGTAGACCTTGTAGGACACCACTGAGTTGGGACAAGATCGAGGATAGAGTATCTATTGGACCCCAGTTGGTCAAGGATATGGAGCAATAGGTAGTCTTGATTAGACAACGTCTTAGAGAGGCTCAGGATCGACATAAGAAGTATGCAGATGCGAAGCGGGTTGATCATGAGTATATAGTTGGAGATAGGGTCTTCTTGAGAGTGCACCTACATAATATTCCAATCTATTTTGGAAAGGGCTCTAAGTTAGTGCCTCGCTTTGTTGGACCTTTCGAGATATTGGAGAGAATAGGACCAGTTGCCTACCGTCTAGCCTTTCCACCTAGCCTATCACACATCCATGATGTGTTTCATGTATCTATGTTACAGAAATATATTTATGATGAGTCTCACGTGATAGATTGGGATGCCTTGCAGGTGGAGTCAGGAAGACAACTAGCACTGGAGCCCATTCATATTATATCCCGACAGACCCTTGCACTTCGAGGCCAAGAGCTGGACTAGGTTAATTAGGGTCAAGTGGGATTGTTATGATGAGGTCATGGCTTCATGGGAGGACGCAGCACAGATGAGATCTCAATACCCATATCTTTTTGATGAACTCCAGGATGAAGTTCATGCCTAGTGGGGGAGGATGTGAGGCCTCACCCTAACCCATCATAGCTCAATTGATACACTTATTTTGATACATTGATACACTTTTTGATTATCCTGACAGAGCCTCGAGATATTATATTTACGATGATGATTATATTGTATGGATTATATTTTGATATGGATTAGACCTAGAACATGTGGTTGATTTTGATTATACATGTTTAGATAGGTGAATTGATAAGAAGATCGGATCATGATTAGACTTAATTATTTCATGGATGTTATGTCATGATGATTATGAAATTATTATGTTTTAAACATTTCTATATGAAAATTGTAATTAGGAATTTAATTCTGCTTAATGTTGCTAAGTATGAATTGAATATGTATATTTCATGTGATTTTATTATCTTGGACTACTGATGCTCGAGTTTAGTGTGCAGAAAAGAGAACCATGAAATTAGTTAGAGAATTAGTAACCAACCATATGTGCAAATTGTAAATCCAAGGTTGAACCTAATGAAGAGGTTCGAACCTCATTGTTAAGTAATTTTATTCATGACCGTAAAATTGTATGTATGTATTAGGTGTTTTCATTATGTAATTAGTGACATGTCAATGTTGTATTATTTCATTTTATAGTGTCACTTGACACTCGTTATGTGTTTATGTAATGACATGTCTACAAAGGTTGGCAATGTAAACCTAAGCCTAACTGATTCACTAAGAACCTAATTAAACCCCTTGTTGGAGATACTTGCAAGTTCCACCAATTTGAGAATTTAGATTTAATTCTTTTCTAGCCACTTCTAGAGGCCAAAAAGAGGCCCTAAGGGTCAAATTTAGCAAAATCCAAGTACCTTAGTGATAGAGGTATGGGTTAGGAATATTTTTAACACATCTAGAATCCCCTAGTGGCCTTGGTGACCTATTTTATGACTCATTTTCCACAAGCTACGAAAATAGAGTAAGTCTTAACCTTTTACCCAAACCCACACTCCTTTCCAGTCTGGCATTTATGATAGGGGACAAGGAAAAGCCAAAGGAATTTAGGGTCAAGTCTAAATTTAATGTTGGTGGGTGGGTAGAAGTTGGAGGTCTTTTTAGAGGCCCTTGGTAGAGTTAGTGGGTGTTCACCCACTCTCTACTTTTAGAGACATTAGGGTTTGGATGGAGAAAGCATAAGGGATTGGGCTCTTCTCAAAATTCATTTGCCATAGCACATTGTGAAGGTTGGTTTCCATTGTCATGAAAGTGCTTTGTTTTGTTGCAAGTAGATTTGTATGTTTCTTTTCATTCTCTCACATATGTGAAATGTATTTGTATTTTTGAAATGTAAGGGAAAGAGATTTTGGGTTTGAATTATTGCTTATGGTTTTATCTTTATTGTGAATATGAGAGTTTTTTGAAGGGTGTGATGACATTACTCACCCTTGGATAGGGAAGAAGTGGCCATGTATGGGGGAAGGGGTTAGTTGGATTCCATGATAGTGGAGAGTCTCTTCTCATGAAGAGAAGAGGGAAAAAAATGTAAGGTGTATGGGCCCTTGCATGTCATTGTATTTGATCCTAATTTTGGGGGAGATAAGGAGAAGATTGGATGGGAAGATGTATGTGGTCTTAGCCTTGAAGATGCATGATATTGCATGTATTATTTTGACATTCTCCTACATGAAAATCCACCTTCACCCCTTGTTATGGGTTCATGGTGAATCCATTTGTGCAAGCATTGGGAGGGTGTTCTTTGTTGTTGTATTCATGTATGTGGATGTGTGATTGTACCCATTGGTTACTGATTCTCCTAGCTCGGGGGTGGTCTCCTTGAGACCTAAGATGGGATGTGAGATTCCCATGGTTCTCCTCATGTATTTACAGGTTTTGAAGTCAAGATGATTGTGAAAAAGCTTGGGAGAAATCTTTATTTTTGTGTAGTTGTGTGAGAACAACATTAATGTTGCATGGTTACTCTTTTTGTATTGAGATTCATTTCTTGTTGAGTGTTGTAATGTTCATATTGAAATCTTTATCAAGTAAGATGTAAAGAGATCTTATTCATTATGTAATAGCTTCATTAAAGAAAGAAACATTGTATGCCTTCCATTGATTGTATAGATCTTCCCTCTTGAAGATGTGTAGTTGTATTTTGAAAGATTACCATAATGTAAATGAAGAATATTTAGTTTCATGCCTATTGTATTCTATGCTTTAGAATAATGAGTTAATCTTTCATGGTAGAATGATATCCAATATTAAAAATAAAGGAAATGTAATAGTTTTCATAGCATATAAAATCTTGTGGATTTATGAATCTTGTAATCCCTATAATATATTTGAGTGTAAGTTTTTAAGTTAAAAACACTCCATTCTTCCTTTGAAAATCTATATTTCATTTCAATAGGTTCAACACTCTACCTTAAAACCTTTATTGCAACCTCAATTCTTGAGAAGGAAAGATAAACTTGATAACAATAGTAAATCAAACAAGTTAGTATATTAATGTAAAAATCAACTAATACTAATATTCAATTTATAGTTCACTTAGTGTTGCACTAATAAAATAATTCAAATACATATAATTAACTACTCCAATAATAAAACCAAGAAATCAATATGATAGAAGCTAAAACCAAATAATATCAATGACACTTTCCATATTTTTAGAGCAAAAATGCTCTCTGGAATTTGTATGGGAAGGGAAATAATTCCCTTTGCCATAGAGAATATTCCCTTCTCAAAATGCTCTTACTAATTAGAGTTAGTATTCTGACTCTCTAACCTAACCCAGTTGTAAAAAAAAAAAACTAAATTCTAAATTAATAAAAGATTACATCACATAACTTATATAACACTCCCCTTCCCATAAATGGGTGCAGGTATGTGGTGGCAGAGGTCACATTAAACAAAAAAAAATGTTATTAATGATGGGAAACAAGTCTTACCTTGATTTGCATCCTCGTGGGTCCCACCCACATACTCCCTCCTTACGTTCTTACCACCATGCGTAGGATGTGGGCTGACATGACATTAATTCCTTTCCCAAAGACATGCCTCCCCACTCCATGCGTACTTGGAGTCTAACATGGGGATCACTGCATATTCCTATGACAAGAAAACCTTAATGTAGACTAATAATGGGAAACCTTGAAGTGGACCCCACCTCAGCCTTGATGCATGCGCATGCCTATTTCAAAAGGCTCTCATTGCATAACTTACGCAAGCCTTAGGGTTGGTTGGGATTTCCAACACCCCACCCACTTGGCAAGTGGGCCTTGGGGATAGGGGGTGATGTGAAAGGTTGGTAGGTAAATAGGTTTAGATTAGTAGGGTTAGTTAGAGTAGTTGGCTAGGATTAGTAATTAATATTTTTTTTTTTAACATGTTCAGATTTAATTAGTATGGAATCAACTTTTTAAAATAATAGTCTATTTTGTCCAATGGTTAATTATTTAAATGGATCATTAATATTAGTTAGTTGTTAATTTAATTTTATTATGATAATTGAAATATGTTGCTCATGTGTTCAAAAGGGTTAGAGGTTAATTTAATTTTCTACTAAAGGGTAATTTAATTGTTTTTATTAGAGGTTAATCTAATTTTCTATTAGGGGATTAATGGTAAATATTTCATGTATGTTTTTTTAAAAAAAGGAGTATAATTTAATTAGTCTTTATATTAATGGATATTTTAATATATATATGTTTAAGTGGGACCAAATATAGTTAACAAAGGTTATACATATTAATTCTTGTAATTGATTTAGTTCTCTTTTATTTATTTAACTAATGTGTGTGAAATAGTTATATCGGGGTTGTTTATAGATGTTAAGTAGATAGGGTTAATTAACTGACTTTCAAATGTTTTAGGGTTGAAATGGTTTTTGTTTAGTAAACTTGATTGACCGAGGATCATGTCTAAAGGTTACTTTAAATGTCGTAAGTAGCTAAGGTTGAAAGTGAATTGGTACTAGATTTAAATGGATAAAGTTGTAATCTAGGTTAAGAATTAAAGTAATTGCTATGTCAACCTAATTCATCATATGTTCTTAACAATTAAATTACCATCATGATACTACACGTGGTTAAACATAAAACCATAGTTAATTCAACCTAACCCAAGAGTTCATGTAACACGTGTAACAAGTTGATGCTCCAACCCTGCATCCGTATAAGGCGTGACCCTAATTCAATCTATGAATATACCTTGCAACTCGAAGACTAACTTCACCATATTATCACATTTCCACAACACATATGTTATTAGTTGTATGTACTTGTGTTTAAAAAAAAAAAATTGTCTGTGTGTTTTGCCCTAGTTTTGGGCATAACATAATGTTGCTTTTATTTGTGTTTTCATTTTTTTCAAAAAAAAAGAGTGGAATATAATTAGCTGGTATAGCTATAATTGCTTAAGGTAAAATACTAGAATTGGAGTGGTAGATTAAATTATGTGGTTAAAATATTTCGTTACGATCTAGTGATTTGTACTATAACAATTTAAAATAATAGGCTATGATAAGGTTCATAACCTTGATATAACATATGCCTTATTTAATTTAATTTTCCATTTGATTGTGACATTTCATTGTTAAAAAGGAAATTAAATTAAGTAAGGATAAGATTAATTGAATAATATGAGAGCTATAAAATGACTAAATATAAAGTTGTTAATAAATCGACGAGCTATATTATGCTTATAACAAAAAAAAAATAGTAAAATGTTTTGACAATAAGATTTAAAATATAACGATTATAATGTTTTATTTATGATAAAATGGTTTTAAATATAATGATTGTAAATAACATGTTATAACAAGATTTTGGATAACATTGTAATATAACGCCTTATTCAATCCAAATTTAGCCATGACACTTAATGATTGAATAATTAAATTATATTTGAAAGATCAAAGAAAAGAAAACACATGTTATATAAATAATTAAAATAAGATTTTAGTATAAAGTGTGTTTTTCTTTTCTTTTTATCTAGGGTAATTTTAATAACGTTATTAACATCGTCGTAATAATGAGTCTATTAAAGGTAAAAGTGGGAATTTTATTAATACAATAAATAATATCGTAATGAAGAAATTTCTATAAAGGATGAAACCCTTGAGGGGGGGAGGGGGGACAGGGGGGTATTTCATGATTATTAATTGATTCTTATACACATGGATGAGTTTTTATACTTAGTCTATCATTCAGGATTCAAATTTGATCCAGGCCAACCACAGAAGGAAATCCCCAGATAAAAGCCCCCGCATCAAATCTCGGGTTAAGTTTGGCCCCAAAACCTAGGGACACATCACCATTGATGACATGTCCCATGAATATGTCTTCATTGGAAACATGTAGCTAGAGGAAGGGAATCAAATTCAAACTGGAACTCAGGGAGAGTGAAAAGGAGTGGGAAACATAGACCCAACTTGTCAGGATCAAGCATAACGGACATTCAGACCTCAAAATTGTCAAAATGGGTGTAATAGGTCCTAATAAAGCAACCAATAATCGTCTGGCTTAATCGAAACACTCTAAGCATTGACTTGCTTACATCGCTGGGCCCACTCTTAACCCTTAACTCATGATGGTAGCACTGTCGTTTGACATTCACCTTTATCTATCTCTGTTTGTGATTTTTTGTTTAGTTATTTCCAACTGTTTCCCGCTTAAAAATTTCGTCCACCCATTCACAAATCAAATATTATAATCCCTCGTTTTAGAGAGTTTTACATTTCAAACATTATTTTTTTCCTGTGCACACTCTTCCACACAGTAAGCACCAGTCGATATTAGCACGAAAAATTAACAATTATTGTAGGGTCTACTTTGAACTGAGCACCTGAACTGAGGGGTCTTAGGAGAGGAGAGGAGAGGAGGGGGCCCTCACCGGTGACAGGTAATTTTTGAAGGACATTAAATAACATTTCTTGAGGCACTCTACTCTTTTAAACTATTTTCTGTGTTTGAAGTTTTTTTAATGTTTATTTTAATAAAAATTTCTCATTCATGTCTTCTCCTTAAATCTTTACATATTCCCATTGCTATTTTACACAAAATTGAAACCCCTCTATTTGGTGTAGCATAAGCAGACTCTATCTCCTGTCAGTCCAAAACAATTGAAACAAAAATAGGAACATTTGTATTGCAAAAGAGAGTCACAATGGAATTTGAAAATAGAGGATCGAAAGACCATAAGTAGATAAATTAGCAGTAGCGATTAGAAATAGTTTTGACAAATTAGATGCTCTCAGGTTTGACTCAATTAAAAATGGTAGGAAGGATGCTGACAAATTACAACCTTATATTGTTGCAAGTTGATAAGTATGCAAAATGTAGAAGAACAAACAATGCACTTGGATGTTTAAAAATACACTTTTCAGAAATGTAGTATCATGGTTTGCAATGATTGCAGGTTATTCACAAACTGGCTTTGCTGAATAGACTTCAAAAACTTTTAGAAAATGCAATCCTTGAGTAAAGCCAAGTTCTACAACCTTTGTGAGCATCCTTCCTGCCTAGGCCCAAATGAGAGCTTTGAAAAAGGGCATGGACATCCCTAAAAGCATAATGAAAACAGGTTTTTTGTTAGATGTCATAGTTGTAAAATTTTTTAGGCCGGTATGTAAAATGAGGAAGAGTTGACAAGGCATGTTAACTGTTTGACGGAGTGTCTCATAGATAAGTCACCTCATGGAATTTCATAATTGCAGCATAATTCCATGCCCTGGTCTAGACCCCCATTTTAACAAAGGTAGGAAGGATGCTGACAAAGGTTGTGAAATTTGGTTTTACACATGCCAATGCCATTTATTTGAAATATTTTCTCATTTTATAGGCAGGGAAATGAGGAAGAAATAGTTTTGACAAATTAGATGCTCTAAGGTTTGAGTCAATTAAAAATGGTTGGAATCTGAAGCCATAAAGTTTAATATAAATAACAGGATCTTGCACCTTGCTTCCTGCTGCATATAAGGCTCATAATAGAGATGAAAGGAGCATAATTTAAAAAAATTAAAAGAAATAGATCACTCACAATCTAGACTGTAAATTTTTTATTTCCCACACATGTCCAATTGAATGACATCTCAGGAGCAATACCTGATACAACTCCACAATTCATTTCCCAAGATTAACTAAAGATTTCAATGCTTCATGGCACTCTCTTTGGTTGTTAGACATCTCATTAAATCTAGCCGATACAAATCCCACAAAAAGTGCTGCTCCCACCCAATGAATTGAAGGATACAAGGAAAAATAGAGTATCTGAGATAAATAAAAACAAAGAATATAAACTCAACCAATAATCAAAGAAAATTATTGAATAGATCTTGTGAAGGAAAAGAGCATAAATCACAATTGTATGCTACAACATACAAAACAAATTTTTTATTAATAAATAGATGAGAAGTACATAGATTGAAATCTATAGAGTTCACAGATCTTCAATACATATATGCAAAGAGATGTATCATACAACAACAAACATATTTATTAATAGAGTACCTTGTCGGTGAAGAAGAGGTGGTTTAGAGACTTGGAAGACATGACAATAAAAAGACAACACAATATTTGATTCTCTGCAAGCAAAGTAAGATAAGATCAAATCTGATTTTCTCCGAGGCACATTAGGATAAGAAAAAATCAGATATTATGCACTTGGTGGAAGGGGGAGAAATGAGTTAGCGTTGGCAAGGGAGAAATTAAAATTATTTCCAACATGAATTTTCTCAGTGCCTTCCAACAAATTTATCAAAATTTTCTGTATCTCTTCACTCAAGCCATCCATGGAATCTTTTTGTATGGAGAAATCCATCATATATGAGGAAGCTATGATAATCAACATACATTTAATATAATTTATTCCCTAAATTTTTATATTTACAACCACAATATTTAATATTATATATTATTTAATATATAATATAGCTAAGGAGCTTCTATAGAGGCATCACCGATAATGGCTCTAATGACAGTTGGTATGGATTATGGTTGAATGGGATTCTATAATAAAATTAAGTTGAACACTCAGTATTGATGGAGCTTCTTGAAAAACCCAAGTTTGGTTGTGGTAGGTGTTGCCTCTTAAAATATTGTTGGTGAAGGGAAACTCCCAAATCTTTATGGTATGCATATAGCGTAGTGAATGCCCAAGTTAGAGATTAATACCAGCCTTAGTGAAATAAGACAAAGAACTACAAACAAAGTGGCACACATTCTTGCAAACCATGGTGCGAACAACTTGGCACTCAAATTTAGTCCAACAGATAGTGAATGTCAAGGCTCATAGTCTCTTTAATTTTATTGTTGTTAATAACTTCAGAAATCTTAAGGAATACAACCATGTCTCTTCATGATTTTGTAGCATCTATGATGAGGCATTTGCAAGTTTAATGATGCACAAACATACATCTGAGTTCAATTGTATCTACTTATTATCTACTTTATTCTGGTTGTCTACCTACATGTTGTACAAAGATAAATAATTGTTTCCAAAGGATAACAAAATTAGACAACTTGCTGAAGAAAGCATTCTACGTTTAGTTCTTAGTTCATCCTTGGCATCGAGGCTTTGCACCAATTTATGGAGGTAGAAGCTACGCATGAAGCTTTTGCAA
This sequence comes from Thuja plicata, assembly GCA_018584345.1. Classification (NCBI taxonomy): domain Eukaryota; kingdom Viridiplantae; phylum Streptophyta; class Pinopsida; order Cupressales; family Cupressaceae; genus Thuja; species Thuja plicata. Next base: position 745,003 of record MU225455.1, on the reverse strand, counting down.
AGTCATTAGGTAGCTAATTAGGAATAAAGAGATAAGGTAGTTCAGACCTACTAGTTCCCAAAATCATCTTTATATTGGGACTCTCAAGGGCACTTAAAACTTGGGTAAGATAATGCGCAAAAAATTGTCCCACTTAAAGAAAGAGCAGCAAGTTGAGACACAGGCCGTTGTGGAGGTGAATAATTATGTATCTCAACTGAGTGTTTCTTGTGAATGTTTTTGTCTTCCATGTTGTAAACAATCCCAAGAGGCTCCATTTACCCATTCATCTAAATCAGGAGTCATTCTCACCAATTGACGACAGGAATCCAGAAAATAAGACACATTATGCATGCCTATCCCACAATTGAAAATTTCATGTTTCTACTGTTGAAAATTTCACCCACAATTTGCACCTAGCCCAGTACTACTAGTCACCTGCCTAATAAGCCAAGGTAGTGTCATGGAAATTGGTCTTGCCTTACCACTAGACAATGACCCGTTTGGACAGATAAATGCAATTCTTTGGGTGCCAAAAGATAGATTATCTTATTTTTCTCTATCCCTGACTCAAAATTTACACTATAGAGAGTATATAAAAGAAACCAATACCAACCTATTTCTTAGTACTGGACCAATTGATCCCTCTTATTTGGTCATTAAACCTATTAATTGTGCAACTAAGAGATTCTCTTTAGTTTAAGCATTGGCACTAACACAATGCAAAATAAGAGAATCAACCTTACTACATGTAGAATAGATAGATCTTTGCTTCAGTAAGCATTCTGGTGGAGCACATAGCTCAATCTGAAGCAGACGCCAGCCACATGAACTATTTGAAAGATGCCCCTTGCCCAAACCATTTTCATTTGAAATTGTTTACTCTCATCATCAAAATTTGTAAATTGAACAATTAGCAATCCAAGATAGAATGCTTCCTATCAAATTGTTTTGTCCGACGTCAAGCACCTATAACTCTAAAATTTGCACTAGAGGTAGAGGAGGAAGTCCTTGCAATTTTTTCTTTTTGAGATGGACAAGTGCATCTCATGCTAATTCCCCAAGTTCCTTAGGGATCTCACCCTCCAATTCATTACATGCCAAGTTGAGCATTACAAGTGTTGAGAGGTTGGCGTATTCTCATTGCGTATGCAACACCCAAGATGGTCCATTTGTTATAATTATTAATTAATTAAAAAAATTTATGCTTATTATTATGTTTTTTAATTAATTAATAATTATAATAAGTGGTACATTTTGGGTGTTGTATAGATATTGTCTGTCAACTACAACACTTGAAGAGATTGTAAATCACCTGAACTATTAGGGATACTACCTCTTAATTGTTTATTTGACAAATCTAGAAGCCTTAGAGATGTCAGAGACCCTAATGAAAAAAAATAAGAGGAAACTATGTATTACTCAATAAATTTGGTCAATTTGATGGAATCAAGAAGTAATCAATTCAAATGATTGAAATAATCATTTTAGGATAACTATATATTAAATATGGTTTTAACATGTATAGATTGAATTTATAATTCAATACTTGCC
>MU225455.1:712152-724707 GCA_018584345.1 Thuja plicata | reverse complement strand
TATATATATATATATATATGCTGCATTCTTTTATTCTTATTTTCTCTTTATACAGTAAGGTAAATAGAATATATTACATTTAAACTATAATATAAATGAAATACTTATTAAACATAGATGTGCATAGCAATAGTTTAATATTATAATTAGGATTAAATACATACATATAACATTAATTGTTTAATGTTTATATATAACAAATAATCCTTTAAAGTTTATATAAATGCCTAACTCATTCAGAAAAAAATATATATATATATTTCTTCATAAGTTCAATTTTTGTATAGTTTTAAAATGGGCTTTTAAGCAATTATATTTAAATATTGTTTGCAAGTTGGGTAAGCCATATAAAGGCATCATATTTCTCCTAAATAAGAAAAATATCCTTATAGGTGTAATTATGGTAAGCATATAACAATAAGGCTCCTATTCTTACTATAAGGGTCTAACCTACCCATCAAATAGAGTTGATAAAAGTATTTGATTCTTTAGTAGTTAATCCAATTACTAATTGCCGCATTTAAGGTGGTAGACATTTCCTTAGATTTATACTAATTTTCAATTACTATAAAGAATTTATTGGGAAAAATTACTACTTTGTTATCTCCTTTAAGCCATAACTTAAGTAATTCTTCCATTACCATTTGATAAAACATTAATAATTTCTATTTGAAATAACCATTAGTGCACTAGCTGATACAAGAATATAGGACGAACTTCTCTTCTAATTTAATAAATATCAATATTACATCATTTAAATACATGAATGACTTCCAAACAAGGAAATTACAAATCTTCAAATCCTTTAAATATTACAAGGAAAATTTTGACCCAAAAGAGTTTCTGGGCATGCTATGAATTCCAAATCATCAAGACTCTAAAATATGCTTCCAGGAGCTTTTTAGAACCTAAAAAAGAAGATCAAGGTTGACCATGGAGGCTCACCTCCCAACCTAGGCCTTTGCAAGTCCACCCCCAAGTTAGGGGATAGAGGAAAGAACAAAACATGAGACATTCATACAAACAACCATGAATTTAAAAACATAAGACACAAGAAAATACCCATTTCGTAAGGATATACATAGGTCTCCAAGAGGCCTAAAACATAGGGGTGAAAGAGAACTACCACAAGAGGATAAAGCCAACATTAAAATACATACAAGAGGAATAGGCCACACATGGGCTCAACATTCCCTTATCACTTCCATATTATTGTTCCATGGCCACACATGGACTCATGAACAAATTATATCTTCTTTATCCATGCCATACCATGACAACTGGAGTAAATTTATCTTTCTCTCACAAAATCAAGTCATGGCTTCAAGACTTCCTATTTTCCCTTATGAACCCCAAATTCCTTTTAGGCATTCTTGGCATCATAGACACCCATATACCCATGTACATCACTCGACACATGGGAGACTCTACACTACTTGGGTAAATCACTAACTTTCACCCCTTCAAGGTTACTCATCCCTCCCAAGGGTGAGTATGCCTTGAAGAAACCCATATACAAATAATTACAAAGTAACACAAGACTCAACACAAAAACTCCATGAAAACCCATGAAGTTGAAAACAATAACATAAACTCCATCCATGGATTCCTCAAGCTATGTACATATGCAAGCAAGAACTATTCTAAACTATGCTAACTAGGAAACTCACCTCAAATCCAAGCTATGTTAATGCAAGGTGGTTAATGAAGAGATTCTCCTTCTCATCCTTCCTCCTCTCAAGACTTACTCTTATAGAATGAATCTGTCTCTAAAAGTAGAGAGTGGGTGTGTACCCAAACTCCCCGTAAACCCTTCCTTATATAGGCCTTCTTCCTAAATATCAGGAGTCATAAATGGAGGAGAGACCCTAATCTATCTACTCTCCCCACTTTCCTTCCTTCTCCATACACGGAGTTAAATTCTTGCAAGGAAAGAAGGGATGGATTAACCAAAGTCTTGCAACTCTTCAAATTCGCCACTACCCAAAATGGAGATTGTATGGGAGTCATAAATGAGTTTTGAGGCTCTTAATGGGTTGAAAATGACCCCTAACCCCTAAGGTACCAAATGAGGTAGTTATTTTTTACCCTAGTTACTCTCTAGAAGTCCAAATGACCCTCCTAAACTCCACCTAAGGTTAACTCACGAAAATCCAACCGTCAAGACTCAATCTAATCTCTCTTGACTCATCCTTATCTTCCTTGACTCAATTTATCTCAATCTTATCTTCCTAAACCTTAGGGTAAGCATAGGGACTATATTAGGTAACTCCTAGGTAAAGTTAAGCCTATGCTAGTCACATTCACTAGCCATGGAAACACATGAGGTGCACATGTGTCAAGTGACATAACAAAATGACATGTGGCATGACCTATTTACACATTTACTAAATTAAATTGAATACATTCATGCATCATACTTTTACGAATAAAACACTATACAACAAGGTTCATGTCTCTTTTTATAGACAGGACCTTAGCATCACAGTTTTCACATAGGTCCAATCCCGAATCCCCGATTAGTACCATGGTCAATTTTCTTGCACACTCATTGCACACATCAGTAGGTCCAATAAATCAACACATAAACATATCAAGATTCATAATGTAAATTGAACACACATTCACTCATATTTGCACCGATGATTCATTGAACTTAAACAATATCTACATCTAATCCATATGCATAAACATAACTATTAATAAACTTGTAGACTGATATTATCTAACATCCACATACTAATCCAATATACTAAACCATCAAAACTAAGTCCTAAAGAAAAATCTGCATCACTCACACAAAGTATCTAATAGACTCCCTGATTACATAATCAGGCATTGTATACAAGCAAAGGATTCAACATATCTATAAAGTAATACATGTATCCCAATAGTCTGACTATAGAAAAATCATTATTGAATAGAGAGAATATAAGTGAAAGATAGTGCTAATCTATTTTGGGCTAGGTAGGCCTCACAAGAGGTGATACTTGCAGTGTCCTCTTGTCACAGTGAGATAATAAGAATAACCACAATTATATCACCCTCTAATGATGGAATATTGAAGAAGGTTCTACAACTGATTATGGAGAGCCAACATGGGTTACATGATGTGAAAGCCCCTACTTTTGTTAAGAAGGATAAGATTTTAGAAATTATGGAAAGAGCTAGACCATTTCATTATGTGGATATCAAATGTGATAAATTGATTCTACAAATGTTTTAATGTTTTTTAATCCATTTGAGGAAACATACTCTAGACAATGTGAGGGAATGTATGCCAACTATTTAGTCAATAATTGTGGATGCAGATAATGATATATGTCGGTATTTTCAATTAGATGTGTTAACCATTTGGAGAAAGGAGCATAACATCTCACCTTTGGCTTATAAGTTCTCCAAAAGACTGATTGAGCATAAAATTGAAAGGTTCAAGGAACACATGACTGTAAATGAGCTAATCTCAATGGGCTTATAGGTTGCAAGGTCTTCCAAAAAGAGTAATTAAGAACCAAATTAAGAAATAAAATATTTGTTTTACTTGTCAGGAGGCATGGACACTTGATCGTATTGGTGAAATTAAAAAGGGAAAAACTACATTGCATCCAAGTACTGATGGGGGAAAAGGTAGAGGTGAGAATGGTGCCATGAATCGTAAGGAGAAAACTAAATCTACAACTTTGAATACACATGTTACTATGCATTATGAAAGTAAAAAGGATAATGACTTCCAATCAACTAAGGTAGATAATGTTGAGGAAGAATCAATTATCACAACTGAGGAGGATTCAAAACTCTTTATTGGTGATTTGCAAATCTGTATTGATATTATATGTGAAGATAGAGACTTCTTTGATGAATCCATATATGATCAATAATGTTTTCCCATTAGTGCTACATGAAGAGTGCATGGAATCTTCTAGAGAGACAAAAGAGTGTGATAGAGATAATGTTCCAATAGTTGAGAAAAAATTAGAAAATGAAATGTGTGAAAACTCATGTACCCTAGATGAATTTGAGCATAGACCCTTATCATTGCAATATTTGAAGGATGGATTATTGGTCTTTGAGGGGAAGGTTGTGAAAGTATTAACAAGGCTGGATGATTCTCACAAATACATTGAAGATATTATTTGGAAAACTCATATTGATGAGAGGCAAAAAATAATTGCATCTGGTGTTACTAGTACTCAATTGTACACCATCAAAGAGGCAATTGAAAGAATGAAATCAAAATACTTGCAGATGTTAATGGATAGGGATCTTGCTATCAAATTTGGGGAAGAAAAGGAAAATGAGGTTGATGATCTTTGTAACCAGCTTAGCATTACTCATTTCTCTCTATACAAATCAGAAAAAATTCGATGTATATTTTATCTACAACCAAGGATCAAGAAGTTGGTAAAAGGGAGATTAAGATTAAACAAATGGTAGACAAGATTGATGAACTCTTAAAGGAATAAATGAGAGAGAATGATTTCAAAAATTTACATACTATGGACATCCAATATGTTGAGGGATTCCACAAAGAAGTGCCTTGCAATTGTGTGACATCGTTTGTAGAAGAATCATCTGAGACACCAACACCTTTGACCACTTGGGAAGGAAATGCAAAAAGTCAAGATTTGGTGATAGATGAGGAGCCCAAAATTATAATTTGGGGCAGTAGAATTTCACTTTCTCATTTGCATGAGCTTGCAACTTTACACATGAAAAATATAATGAAGAGGGGTCTACAAGTTTTTGTACCCAAAGTGCAAGTATGGGCCATAATTTTTTTTAGGGAAGAGGTGCTTGAAAGGGTTGAAGACATGATACAAAAGTATAGTAGCAATTATTATTTTTGTAAAAATGATCATATTTCTCTCCATCATCATGAGGTAACAACTTTTCCACATCATGGTGATGATAAGTAGGATTTTATTAGTTTTGAAATTTCTCTTGATGGTGATCAATTCATTGGAGAAGTGGATTTTGTTGATAACACTTGTAGAGAAATAGACACTAGAGAATTGTTTTCCATGGGAAAGGAAAGCATCTACAATTCATTTTTAGAATTCTCCCCAACTTTATATGAGATGGAAGTCATTAATTTATTAGTTGGTGATTTTACCTTCATAGATACTTTAGTTGTTAGTGGTTATCCTTCTTGGGTTTTTATTGAATTTTCAGATTTGGCATGGTCTACAATAGCTAGTGAGATGCATGAGAATTTGTGGAGACATGACTATGTGTTATATATTGCACATGAGATGGAAATATTCCCTATACATGGGTACAGTGACACCTTTGAAATCTTTCTTATTGCTAGCCTAAGTAATAGCAACAAAATCTAGTGGCCTAATGTGTTGATATATGAGCATATTGGAGTTTCTTTTGGAATCTTTTGGGTTGAATACTTATTAAAATGGATGACATGAAGATTTTTTAATGATAGGAATCTATTTATACTCTCATGGTCGAATGGATAGATTTGTTTGGGATCCAGGTGTTGACGAGATTTGGTGCTCTATTCTTTATGGGTCGTGATGAGTTGATTCACAACTTGAGGCATAGTGATGTTATTTTTAGAGTGACACAACAAATTGGTGAAGTAGTGTTTTTGAGGTTGACATGGGATCCTACTATTGACATACAAACTTTGATTTCTTGAGGAAAACCAATCTTTGGAAAGGGGGGATTGTAATGTCCCCTTTGCTAAGATATTAGAAATTAATTCAATAATTAAATTTAATTTGTTGAAATATAATTTAATGACAAATTAATTTAATTATTTAATAGAGTATTAAAATGACTTGAATCGTGAAGTTAAAAAAATAATGAAGTCATTTAATTATTTTTCCTAAAGTTGAGATCAAATTAAAAGGGGAAATAAAAAGTCAAAAAAGAAAGGGAAATGAAGAGACTGACAGAGGGAAATGAAGAGTCACTACAATGGGATTTAAAAGAAAGGGAGACTCATTCTGGATATGCTTGGTTTATGTTTGTTTATTGTTTTCTCTTGGCGATTACTAGGAAGCTTTGGATTTCAGTTTTGAAACTTGAGGATGGAAACCTTCAGGATTTCTCGGTGGATTGGACACAAACCCAATTCATCTTTGGAGGTGGATTCATGGTGGAGTTCACAGCTAGGAAAATTTGTGAAGTTATAACCTGAAGACATCTTGCAATAATAGAGGTATTTCACATCTGTTCTAAAAATAAGATTGTAATGTTTCGTCTTGATATTTAATTTCAGACCTCTATGATTTTCAACATAATCTATTGCATAAATCGAATTCAGTTTGATGCAAATTGTTTGCTCAAAATTTTGTGGAATATTTAGAAAAAATTAGAGTAAATATCCTAGCGGATATTTCACCTTGGATTTTTGTGGAACCCATAGAAAGACATAGCTTTTGAAGTCAACAAAGGTGTTCATTGGAAAGTGATCAAGTTTTGAATGGACTAAAGACAAATGATAGATTCCTTTATTAACATCTATGGGCCTACATGTATTGGATATAAGCGCACCCTTTGGGATCACATTGGTAGCATTATCCAAGCACTTTGTTCCTCCCTCATAATACTAGGAGGATATTTCAATGCTACATTAGTTTCCTCTGATAAGCATGGGTGCAAAGAAAGATTGGGTGTCGTTGTAAGAACCTCTTCAAGTTCTGAGCCAAAATCTGAACCGGTTTTCTTTAACATTTTGTCAAATAGTTTGTATGCTTCCACGGGAAAGGGTCCTCTTGAATGTTTGATCATATTCAGAGTTGTGAATGTGTCATTATATTGCATAATAAATATTACTAAAAAGATATAAACTGAATTTTCATTCTAATTCAGACTAATCCACCAAACAGTTACTTGCATATAAGGATAGTTTACTAAAAGGGAACTCTTAACAATTTGTTGTTTCTTTTTACATCAGATAAATTTTATAACACAAACATATTACATATCAAAACTCCTAGAAAAAGGAATTACTTATGTGCATCAGCTAACAAATTTCACCTTGCCTAGAGTTTAGAAATGGATTGTCTTTTCCAATTCAATACTCAATAGCATGGACCAACAATGGTTAAAACGCACAAACTAGATATTAACAACTTTATTTCTTATAATAGATTGAAGCATGGGAAAGATAGTGGGCCAGAGTCATTACTGGAAGACACAGATCGATTCAGGAATTAATGTTTCTTCAAACTTTGAGGCTACACCCATAAATGGGGATTTTCCCTTTTTGATACACGCCAGTTGTTACTTTCTCAACACACAGTTAGAGAAAATTCCTCTAGATACAATAGTAATATTAGAAATATAAATGTATTACCAATGAGTATATATTCAAAGCACTCAAAGATTTACTTCTTACACACCAACAGTCAACAATGAAGAATGTTGAATAGGTCAAATAACTGAGAGGGGACTGAATCAATTATTCCAACACAACTTAAAAAAAAATTTCTCTGTTGGTAAACTATTAAACAACAACAATAACTTCTAATCTATCGGTTAAGAACTTAAACATCCACAAAAATTTAAACATGAAAACACAGGAACACCAACACATAGAACACCAATATTTTTGTGGAAAACCCAAACTGGGAAAAACCACGGAGAAGCTAATTGTCATGAAATGAAAACACCTGTTAGGGTGATACCAGTTAAGGTGATTTATACAAAGGCTCACTGTTAGTTGTGCTCATTTTCAGTCAAATCACTACCAGTTAGCCTAACTACCCTTATACAATAGTGATATCAAAATTGATAGAACAAAACATGAATTGCATCTGACTATGCATGAACAGTTGAACCATTAAGCTCTTTCACCATAGCTAGTAGTAAATCACCAACAACATGATCCACTTCTATTGGTATGTAAGCTCTATATAGATCTTTAATTTGTTGCCTCAGATATTATTGTTCACATACACAGCTACCACATGTTTGCAAAATAATTTTTCACCACATCCACACACACACACACTTGTATACAAAATCTCTCATTTATTTATATAGGTAATTGTTCATACATTTATCGACCTACACCAAACATGTATGATGGCCCCAAAACAAAATAAATTACAAATATATTTAATACATAACATCGATCCTAAATCTAGGACACACTTAAGAACACTTATCCACATGCTACATCACAACCCATAGATAGGTCATACATAGGATATTATAATGCATATTATGTTTGTGAGAAGTACCACAACCAATACCAAATATGAAAACATGAGTAATTGGAACCGCCGATAGAAGAATCTTCATGATACACTATAGCCAATACACCAAACGCATTTGATGAAGTGCACTACTATCCAGATACCTGTAGAAATATTGTAATTAATGCAATCACCACAAACTGATACAATTGAACACCTGTAACAAGATAATATAATATAAAACTAAATCCAAGAAAAGGAAACCAGAAATACAGTAAATGTAAAACAATCTATTCTAACATCTCAAGATCATTTCAATGCTTTTTTTAAAATTACGAACATAAATAAACAGGAACTACATTAACTATTATGATTGAGTGCAAAAATAAACTAGATCTACTAAGCTTAAACTTAAATAACTTAACTAGTACAAGATAGGGTTAGGGTTTACTGAGTTTCCAAGTGCTCGAGTTTCCATTTTTTTCTTTATTGGTTCCAATGCATCCATTGGAGGGAAAATATCACCGGGGCATTTTTTCCGCCCAACCATAGATCTATTGATCCCCCTTTCTCACTTCCTACTCGAAGTGGGCCTGACACTTTGCAAGGGTTTAAACATAATTATGTGGTAGCCAACTGAACTCTAATGGATGGTCCTACATACTAAGTTGGTCATACACTATATCTTATCTACCTAGTATGACCTCTAACTAGGTTATGTATTAGGAACTTATCGAACTGACTATCATTATTTGCATAGTGTACCTTGGCCAAGGTTTACTCAACTTGAAAGCACATTTAGCTATGCAATTCAGCTACACCCTATCAGGTTAGTTTCATTACTCATGGTGAAATAAGAATAATTACTATTCTCTTAATTAAGATCAATCTTTAGAATTACTAAACATAGGGTATGCTTTCTTTGTTATCACAACACTGGTGAAATTGGAGCTACAAACTCTCATTCTTTATCACCCTAGCTGATATAATGATTTGGATTCCGCCCCAATTATATGGTTAATTCATGATTTTCAGGATTAACTAAGGGTATACTTTTGTTTAAACATCCATGGTTGGTTACAATTAATATTCAGTTAGTACTGCTAATACCACATTGATAACATACTTTACTAGAGTATGACCCTAGCGTACCGTTTGTCATCAAGAGTGGTAAATTCTCTTCCCATATCTGGAACTAGGATTTTAAAAGCTAGTTCACAGTCATAAAAGTGTTGCTAAAAATAGGTTTCTCCTTTCTAAGGCCGAAAGAGACCAATGATAACAATATCAACTCAGCACTAAGTACGAAATAGATTCTGGTATAAAACATTATTTTCCAAACAAGAATTCAACTATTCAAACATTTCTGATGAGCTGAAAAGTGTTACTAAAAGTATTATTTAAGTGTTGATAACAATAGTATAATTCCCATTTCAAATGTTGGAAATGTCACCATACCCAACATTTCAATGGAAATTATATACAACGCTTAAAACTTCCAAGTGCTAGAAAGAGTAACCAAATGACCATTTATATTTTAATGTTGGTAAAATTTATAACCCTCACAGAGACATTGAAACATTTAGCAACTCATTAAACATTTCTATTTGCTAGTAAAACTATCACATTTTTAGTCAAATACTATCACCTTACAACCCCTAATGTTTTTGTTATAACAACAACATTACTATTGTATTTGCCACAATTAATATCCTATCACCCTTTTAAGTTTAGATTTAGAACAGCGTGATAAAAATAAGGAAAGAGTATAAGCGGCTAAGATTAGCAGAGATTAAACACCATCTCTTCCTTCCATTTCTTATGAAAATTTCCCATATTTGAATAATTTACCAAAAGATATGAAACCATGAGAAACAAAGGCTCTATTCCATATTTTGTTTTTATTTCCCAAAGAAACCTTTCATAAATATATAGTAAAATTTACTTGAAATTACACCATTAATAGCGGGTATGTTTTATCTAATTTTCTTCCACCATTTTTTAAAATCCTTCTTAGTTTTTCAAGTGAATTCACATGGAAACAAAACCAACTTAGCATTGTTAACGTCTAGTTTTTCCCTCTTCCAAATTCTACCCGAAACCTTTGAAAAAAAATTGAAATGAAATTTGCATAGGCGTGCAGCTAAAGCCAAATAACAGAGAATATGACTCCTAAAATTCTCTTCTATTTGGTAGCAACCCTTCTACAGATTTGAAGATAATTTCCTTAGAAACTAGTCAATATACACAACATTTAATAGAACCCTAAGAAATTTTGTATTTCAAGAGAAAATCCAATATATTTCAACTAATTTGAAAGTATCCTCTACAAGAAAGAATAAAATCATGAATATTCCACAATCATTACATGCCTATAGTGGCATTTCAAGGATGGAGATTGTCCAGAAATGGCTTTTGCAGCTTGTTATGGCATTTTATTTTCCTCTTTGTCTGTGCATGAGTTCCTCTCCTCTTTCGAGAATGCCAAGATGTCTTTCAAATGAAAAATAAAATCTTTTTATGTCATGTGAATTTCCCAGGTTATTATTTTTTCATTTCATTTCACTTGCTTTAAATTTTCATTTCCTTTCATCTAATTTCCATTTCATTTCAACCATTCCCTCTTACATGCCAAACCCATGTCATTTTCCTTTAGTGTGAAGTCAATTTCCTCATTCATCACAATTGCATGAGTTAGTTTATTTTTATTTTATTATGCCGAGAGGTGTAACCTACAATGGCATCAAACCTCCTTATAGGAAGTCATAAAAAAAATGGTGTAAAAAAAAAGAACCTTTTCAAATTCTTGCGCCTGCACAACAACTTAAAACCTTACAAATTCCATTAACAATTTGGTAGAATATACGTTACCTAATAAATTTTTACTCATTATTCAAAATTAAAGACAAAAAAAAATGTCTAACACGTTGGCGGATATGGGCGACGATGACTTTTCATTTCAACTTTCTAGACACATGCGATAAACTACCTCCATATTCATAACACATGTCCTAACCATATTTATCAAAACAATTATATATTCATAGCTTTTTTGTACATGCAAAACAATTGCATAACACGTGTTCTCCATATTAGCGCCCTATTTTCTGGCCCTATATTTTCTGGCAGGTTTGAGGATTAAATAAACATTATTCATTAAATTTATAAGAAATAATTTTCAACGATTTGCATAGAAAGTAACGGGTGAAGAATGAAACGATTCAAATGTAACTGATGATAATGAAACGATTTAGGTCTTATAATGTGAGAGGCTCATGTACAGGTTATGAGCAATAATTTTATTTCATTTTCAATGTCTTGATTTCATTTCGGATGCATTCTCCTCTCTGCATTAGAAAATTGATTGCAGAAGGAAATTATATTCATCTGTTTGCAAACTAAATTAGAGAAGATCCACATTTAGGTTCTGACCAAGATTTTTTTTTTCTCATTCTCTTTATTTATTTTTTTCTTTTTATTTCTAATATTTAATTACGCCGTAGGCATTTCCTTTGAACACACTTGGGCAAAATAATCTGATCAACGGTTGCTATTGGCTAAAAAGGCAGTGACTGCCATTCAAATCATCTATGCCGTTGAAATAATATCACATGACAATCCATACAAATGAGCTGAATTTAGGGTTATAAGTACACATGTAAGGGATGGAGACTTTGAAAGGGGAGCGATTTTGCAAGGCGGCAGCAACGTCAAAAGCCCTGGTTTTTTCTCTACGATCAAAATAACATTTTCTTGAAGAATAACCAGGCCTTTGGGTTTGACACAAATACATTTCGGGTGAAATTGCGACGACAATTTGCGATGGCAGGCAAATGTTATGTGTTTTTGGCTTTTTTTTTTTCAATTATAGCCCAACAATGTCGCAATTGCGACGTTAACGGGATATAAGAAAAAAAAAAGAGAAAACGTTGGTCATTTCTATGTTCAATAGCGTCGAGAGGGATTTTTGCAGCCGTTGGGTTTGATGCTCTGCGTGGATACCAAATAACTCGAGACTCAGCATGGACAACATATTTTCAACTTGACCGTCGGTTACCTCCGAGTTGTGATTTGTCAAAGGTATGTTCCTCAAATACCAACAGATTGTGATTTATTAAAGGATTTCTATTTAAGATAATATATGAACATAACATGCCCATGATAATATATGAACATTGAAATAGATCATTACCTGTCTTGATACATGCTGAAGACACCACTGCCGTGAATCAAGTCATAAGTTCTGGGATATGTTGAAAAAGCCTCACACCTGCAATCCAAAAAAATGCCCTTTTCATACCATCCAAATAGGCTTAATAGAATATTCTTTGCGAGTCCAAGGACCAAAACCATGTTATCTCATGTTACATAATTTATGTTAATATTTTGGACA
>MU225455.1:659250-680441 GCA_018584345.1 Thuja plicata | reverse complement strand
GGGATGGAAGATGGAAGAATAGGAGTAGGAGTATTAGGAATTGGATTAGGAAGGTTAGGAGGAAGATTAGGAAGATTAGGCAATGGTGTATCATCTACCAAATTCTTCACATAATCCAAAAGAGTAACGAGTCCATTACACACATCCTTAATAGAAGTTTTAAAAGTAGGGAGACTAGTATTGGTCAATCTCATAATGGCATAAGCAAGAGCACTATGAAGAGTGATAAATGTAATAAAATGGAGAATAGTCTCATACACATCATAAGTACTATAAAGAGATGCTAAGAGAAGAATAATGAGAAAAATAGCCATACACCAAAAGATCTTCATAATGAAGGAAATGCAAGAAGTGTTTTTGTACATTTTATGAGTATTTAAATTTAAATTTTTGGATTTATAAATGTAAATTTTAATCTAAGATGTAAATCTAACATCAAAGAGAAGGAGTTGTCTATCGCGGGTTCACCAAAATGTAAAGGAGAAAAAAATGTGTTGTTTCTTTTGTGTTTATTTAGTTTTATTAGGGTTTGATTGTGTATTTCCCTAACCTTTACATTTAAATTGTGTTTGTATTGAAATATGATTATGAGGAAGATAAGATGTTCCACCTTTATTCCCCAAATGCACAAATGAAGGATCCAAGTTGATCAATCTAAGAGAAGGATTAATGCACAAATGTATCAATCATTTGGAAATGAGAATAAAGAGAAGAGGATCTTAAATTCTGTTAATTGAATATATAGATATGATATATGACAGTAATTGAAGAAATAGGAGAAATGTACTAACCTTGAATAATTGCAGATCAAAGAATGTTGTTTTCTAAAGTCTGCACTCTGTTTCTGGAAAAACTGAAGTATGATCCGGAACTGGAACGCAGAGATGAACAAAACCCATAAATATTTTTCTGATCCAACATTTTCTTATGAAAAAGGTCGACCTTGACCCACAAATGTCAACCCTGACCCAATAATGTTGACCTTGACCTGCACAGGTCCGACAGAGAATTTGTTCGCTGAGCCCGACATAAAGCCGAAAAGGGTATCCAGATCTAAGTCCAAATCTGCAGTCCTGAACATGTACCTACAAGAAAAAGAGGTTTTCTTGTTGGGGGAGGGGTTTTCCTTAGTCAAACCCTGATTTAGGAATTAACCTTGAAATCAATAAAGTATAGAATGCTAGCAAGTAGTAGAATTGAATCTAAGAATGAAGCTATGATATTTAATAGATATGCAGTTGTAATTCAAATGTAAGTAAGTATGTAAATATGAAAGCTTGGACTCAATAAAGACCATAAAACTCTATGATTGTATGCTTGAAATCCACCTTTAAGAGATGATGAAAGAGTCTTGAGGATGCACAAAGGATCTTGAAGGAAGATCACACCATCATGATGGCTAGATCTAGGGTTTGAATGTTGAATCTTGAATGTTTGAACCTAATCCCTTCAAAGGCTTGAAAACTTGAATCCTTGATCTTCAATGGAGAACTTGAATGCTTGAGAGGAAGACTTGAACACCTTGAAAGCTTAGAAACATGTAGAACAATGGATGCTTGAACCTTTTGCTTCTTGTTAAAATCTTGGTTAGAGCTTTTTGCACTTAGAAGACTTAGAGAAAATGAGAGAGAAAGGCTTCCTTTTATATGAAACTAGGGCACAATCTTCTAAGGAGGCCAACATAGGATAATTAAATTACCATTAAATCCTTTACCCCTATGAGAGGACCTATATTAAATATAATTTAGGAATCACCACTTCGGAACCTGAAATAGCCGACCCGGAAGCGGGAAAATTGAATTTTGGATGACCCCTAGTAGCCGACAGGCTTCCAGATTCAAAAGGGGGACCTTGGTCAGGGTTGAGGTCAACCCTGACCTAGGTCAAGGTTGATGTCAACCTTGACCTTGGTCAAGGTTGAGGTTGACCTTGACCCAGGGGACCAGAACCCCTGAAAAACATGCCAGGTGGGGTAGAAGGTGCCCGGAGAGGCCCAATCAGGGTCCTAAACCAGCACAGAAGCAGGGGATGATGCAGAAATAGAGGTCAAAAACATCCCCTAAAGAGGGCTAAATGTTATTTTCATGGAAGTGCTTCCATTTTAAGATGATACAATAATATCTTATCATTTCACTCTGAACCACTTTTCCAAGAAACAAAAATAACATTTAAGCATAACCTTAATCGAAACAAGTATTTCATTTAAGCAAGAAAATATCATCTAGGGCATTGAATCACTAAATTACTATTTTTTTAAAGTATACATATAACATCTAGGGAATCATGTAATTTAAAACCACTTCTTTAGAAAAAAATAAAAAAATAAAACTTCTAGGGCATCAAATTTAATAAACAACTATTTCATTAAAATAAGCATGTAACATCTAGGGCATCAAGTTAATTCAAAACAAATATTTTAATAAAACCACAAAGTATCATCTAGGGAATCAGTAATTATGAGGGGTGTGACATATCCTTTCCCTTGTGAATCATTGTCCTTGATGATTGAAGTTCAATAATTTATACATCATTAAAAGTATTGTTTAACCCAAGTTCAAACTTAGTTTAACTATTGAAATCATTAAACAAAAAGGGAAACCATTGATGTTGCACGATCCTACATATCTAGGTGCTAGTTTGGAAGACTTTCAAAATTTGATGCACCTTTGTGAGGTTTAACCTGCAGGAGTACTTTCTCTCCTACCTCAAAGTGCATGGGTGTTGACTTTGCATCTGCATAGCTTTTCTGTTGATCATTAGCTTCTGCTCACTTCTTTTGGATCGATTTGTCCTACCCTTCCATTTCTAAAAGAATTTATAGATCAAGGATTATCCTATCTTCTAGCTTATACCAACTTATAGGAGTTTTGCACCTCCTCCCATTTAATGCCTCAAATGGTGTCATCTTTATGGATGACTAGTATGAATTACTATAAGAAAATTTAACTAATGGTAAATAGTCTTCCCACTTGTAGTGTTGATCGATACAGTACATTCTTAGGAGATCTTCTAAAATCTGATTGACCCTTTTTATCTAGTCATCTGCCTCATGATGGTAGGCTGAGCTAATGTTTAACTATGTGCCTAGGGTTACAAATAGTGTTTGCCAAAATCTTGATGTCATTCTAACATTCCTATCAGAAATTATCTTCTCAGGAAGTCTAAATTTCTCCTGAATAAACTTGCGAGCTATGATGGGTGCCCCATCGGTCAAATTCCTAGGAATAAAGTGTGTTACCTTGGTAATTCTATCGACTATTACCAATATGACATTATGCTTATTTCGGGACATGGGAAATCCTTGGACAAAATCCATGCTAATTATCTATCATTTCTCTTCTGGCATGACATGTCGTTGAGGTAATCCCGCTAGATGTTGATGCTCAAATTTTACCCTCTAGCATTCAAATCAATTGGCTACAAAACTTATGACATCTTTCTTCATGCCCTTCTAGATGTATAGGGGTTTGACATCCACTAGCAATTTAGTGACTCTTGGATGTCCCAAATAGGGTGCAAAGTGCACTTCTTTCGAAGCAAGATTCCTCAACTTAGGAGAATCAGGTATGTACATTCTTCCTTCATATCTTAGCAATCCATTTGGTTCAAACCCGAACCCATCATATCTATGATCTTACAGATTGATTTGAAGGGATTCTTTGACTTGTTGGTAAAATTTATCTTCCCTTAGCTGTTGAAAAACCTGTTGCCTGATGCCAGTGTGGAATAATGCTATAGCATATATGTGACGTCTACAACTCAGAGCGTCTACCATACAATTTTATATCCCTTTAATATAATTGATTTCAAATTCATAATCAGAAATCAACTCTAACCATCTCCTCTAGAAAGAATTTAGGTTAGGTTGAGTGGAAAAATATTTCAGCCCTCGATGATCAAACTAAAGTTCAAAAGGTTTTTCCATGAAATAGTGATGCCACTACTGCAAGGCATGGATAATTGCATCTAGTTCTAAATCATGAGGCGCATAGTTTAATTCATAATTTTTGATCTTCTATGACTCATAAGAAATAACTCACCCATCTAGCACCCCACCTAAGCCTTCCCCCAAGGCATCCATCACTACCATAAATTATCCTTCTAGATATGGAACCTTTAGTATCAGTGTCATAGTTATCTTAACCTTAAGAAGTTCAAAGGATTGCTGACACTTTTCTGTCCATTCAAATGACTTCCCTTTCCTTTGGTGTGAAGTATTTGGATGTGCAATTTGAGAGAAGTTCATCATACAATTTTGGTAATAACCTCCTAGGCCCATAAAAATTCTTACTTCTTGCACATTTCTAGGGACTGGCCATTCTGAAATTGCATTTATTTTGGATGGATCCACTGCTATGCCCTTAGCAAAAATAATATGACCCAAGTACTGCACTTCTTTTTGGAAGAATGTGCATTTAGATAACTTTCCATATAATTAGTGTTCTCGGAGTCATTGTAAGACTAAATGAAAATGCTACATGTGTTCTTCCTCATTCTTAGAGTATATTAAAATATCATTAAAGAATACTAAAATAAACTTGTCAAGGCAATCATGGAATACACTATTCATTAGATTCATAAATGCAGTTGGGGCTTTGATAACTCCTAAAGGTAGTAGGGTGAACTCGTAATGTTCATAAAAAGTTTTGAATGTTGTCTTATGGATATATTCATCTTTGAGTCTTAGTTTATGGTAACCTGATCTCAGATCTATTTTGGAAAATACTGCAACCCCTCGCATTTGATCGAACAGATCATCGATGCGAGGCAAGGGGTACTTGTTTTGTATTGTTACTTTATTCAGCATTTTGTAATCAATACACAAGCGAGTGATATTGTCCTTCTTGACAAATATGACACGTGTCCTCCATGGTGACACACTGGGTTTTATTAATCCCTTGTCAACAAACTCTTGTAGTTGACTCTTTAATTCCATAAATTCCATGATTTTCATTCTATTAGGGGCTTTTAACATAGGTTCTTCCCCTGATACTAATTCAATGGAGAAATCAAAAATACTTTTTGGAGGTAGTTGTGACAACTCTTCAGAAAACGCATTTCAACAATCTTGAAGATAAGGATATTTATCCTCAAAGAGTTCCTCTTGACTAATTTCCTTCTCGGATTCCATTCCATCTGGGTATTTGGTTTTCTTGGACTTAATTAACTCTTTTACATTTAAAATGAAAAGTGGACATCCCTTCTCACTACGTTGTATTTGTTTGATAGATAGTTGTCTCAATTTGACCCCGTGTTGGATACCCTAAAAACATACTTT
Source organism: Thuja plicata (assembly GCA_018584345.1). Taxonomy (NCBI): domain Eukaryota; kingdom Viridiplantae; phylum Streptophyta; class Pinopsida; order Cupressales; family Cupressaceae; genus Thuja; species Thuja plicata. The sequence goes on along the minus strand of MU225455.1, from coordinate 675,163 downwards.
ATACCTATGTCATCCAAACACTCTACCATATTGGAATAATAATAAACCCTAGCTCGGTGATTCCATAACCAATTCATTCCTAGTATGATATCGTATGATCCCAAGGGTGTCACATAAAGGTTTACCTGCATAGAAAATCCTGTAAGTTCAACCTTGGCCTCAAAAAAACATTGCTCTACTCGTGGTCTTGACCAGTTTGCATATTCTACTAACTATGAATTAGTCATAAAACCAACACTTTTGGTAAATTTTCCTAGCATTCTAGGTGAAATGAAGCTTTCTATTGCTCATGTATCTATTAACATGGTTACATGATCTCCTTAGAGCATATATGTAGTCTCAATTGGAGCAATTTTGTAATTCGCTTGCCTGTTATCCATGGCTGCATGGATCCTTTGCTAAAAAGTTGCTTGTTGATTTGGTAGTTGGGTTCCTTTGAGCCTGACCTCCCTGGTTCCTTTTTGAGCACTATTTCTCCAGATCCATGTAATTTTCTTACTAACTAATAAATTTCTTTCCATGTAATTCACCAACACTACACAAACCAGTAATTGCCTCAATTATCTCCTTCGATACCACATATGATTTTTCCAACACCAAGGTTTGGCCATGAAACCAATTTTACATGAACATGATGAGCTCATTGTCATCACACCATTAAAATTCCCCCCTAATGTCTAGTCCAATATTTTTGATTTTTTGCATATCCTTCACAAGAAATCCAAACTCTAATTGCTTGATACGGTTGTGATCAAACTCCTTTAGCTCAATTTCTTTATTTGCACTTCTCTTTTCACCAACATGAACAAAAGATTTGGGTGCCATGATTTCTTCCCAAAATCATTCACTCAATTGCTCTGCAAATTCACAAGTTTTCTTTGGGCTACTGTACCAAATGTTTCAAAAAAATTGCCTTTAAAGCCACCGAACAATCATAATTATTTTTTCCTACCAAAATTTTAAATATTACTAATGCAACTCAGCCTCTTGTTCTCATCACATTAATCAATCATTAACTACATTAATTATGTGTCTAATCATCATACCAAGGATACATTGGTTCCACTCAGTATCTCCTCAGGGAAAGAGAGTAAAAATTTGACATAGTGAATACTCCCCTTGAGCCCAAGCATTCAAATTAGTTGTCGATGGGGCTAGTATTGAGAACCAGTAGTACCAATATTTCTACATTATTTGACTTCTTCCTCCATTTTGTATTTTATTTCGGAGCTCCACTAGGTCCTGCAACATGATTATCTCTTCTAGTATTCATCAGAGCACTGCCAGATCTACATGATTTAGAATAATGATTGATCTATCCACACTTGAAACAACTGACATTATTTTTACCAGATCTCACCGATTGAACCTTAGATCTGCACTGACTTGCATTGTGACCAAAATTGTGACCCACTTAACAGTTTCCATGAAAAACATTGCTCAATGAATTCAATCCTTCCCGATTTGAAACCTGATTCTTATACTGCCTTGCTTTATGATGAATTTTATGATAGTTAAAATATATGATCTTTTGTTCCTTTCTCATCATATAATCAACTACCTTATGACCAAATTTTTTGTAAACATAACAACCACCATTGAAAGATAAGTACCTTTGAACATTTGATTGTCTTACTGAAGACCTTTGTATAGATATATTCTGATTTTTTACCTCGCTTGTTACTTCAATCTTAGCATCATCTTCATTTATCTTTTATTATCCCTTGTCATCTCGATTTGAACATTCATCGGTAAACCCTCGACCTTGTTTATCCCTGTGTCCTTTTTGAATAGATAATAATTAATCTAAGATAGTACTATTGTCACATGCCTTTGCCTCTGACCTCAACTTCTTCAATTCTAATTCCAACTTCTCATTCTCTTCTAAAGTTTTCCTGGTAAATTCCTTAAAATTTTCTTCAGACTCTTTCCATTCTTCCATTGTAATTTCTAGTTTAATTCTTGCTAACCAAGCTTTTTTTACTTGTATTTCAATCCACCTTTGACACAATCTTCCCTTTGGTATTTTTCATCCATCTTCTTCTCAAGGTTATCTATCTTCTCTTTTAGTTCCTGATCTAGATTTGTAACTTTGTCCTTCAATTCTTTTAATTCTCTCAATTCTTGTTCTAGATTTGCAATTTTATCATTTGATTCCTTCAATTCTTGACTAACTTCCTTGTGCCTTGCTTTTAACTTCCTGATATGATCTCTTAGCTTGATACAATAATTTGCCTCTTTCAGGTTCTTTTTCAGCTCCTCATTTTTATATTTAGTACCTTCAATATCATTCATCATATTTTTTAATCTTCTTATGTGTAGAATCCTCCTTCTATATGCTCAAACAACCAAGATCTCCCTCAAGCGATTATGCTCTATCTACAAGGGACCAAGCTTTGATACCAATTATTGAACAAGTCGAATAACTAAGAGGGGGGAGCGAATCAGTTATTTCCACACAACTTACAAAATTATTTATTTGTCAGTAAACAATTAAACAACAAAAATGATAACTTCTTATCTATCGGTTAAGAACTTAACATCCACAAAAATGTAAACATAAAAACATAGGAACACCGACACAAAGAACACCAATATTTACGTGAAAAACCCAAACTAGGAAAAACCACAAAGAAGCTAATTCTCATGAAATGAAAACACATATTAGGGTAACATCAGTTAAGGTGATTTATACAAAGGCTCACTATCGGTGTGCTCACTGCAGGTTGGCTCAGTGCCAATCGAGATAAATTCCCTTATATAATAGTGACTGTATAGAAGAAAATAGTGTAAATGCTAAGGTAGAGATCACTCACCAAGCTCTTATGGTATACATTGGGAAATAGACAAACCTTGCCTCTTTGTATCTAAGCTTTATTAACATAACCCAAGATGAAGGGATGCAAATGCAAAACCTAGATGCAAAGGGAGGAGGATAAGACCTATTTCCACTATTAAGGAATTAATGGATTTGACTAATTGATTAATGAACAAGTACATATCTGGAAAGTAATTAAAATAAATAATGCAATAATAAAAATAAAATAAAAATGCAAGAAGGAAGAAATATTTGAGCACCTTGAAAGGAATTAGGAGGCTATGAGCCTTGAAACTACAATTTCCAGCCACCGAGAGGTCACGGACTAAAACTGTTATGGATCAGGGACCCTGACACCTATAACTCTAAACTATGAAAGTATGAGCCTCTAACCTAACAAGTTGAATTTTTAGGTACAAGTCAAGATTCGACTACACCCCTCTATTGGTGACTGTGTACTTTCTAATTTCGGTCTCTGATGACCCCCAAAAATGCCCGAATCCAACTTTGTAGATCACAAAACTTGTTCCTACGCATAGAAAATGGGAAATTGTTTATGGAAAGGGGCTTGCCTTGGTCAAGCCCCGGTTTAGGAATTAACCTTAAAATTGACAAGGAAAATGTAGATTTGAAAAGGGAAGGAAGGTAAATGTTTGATTCACTTTATGTAAACCCTCATGAATGGATATAGCAATTGCACAAATTCATGAAGATGCTTGCATTTGAGCTTGGAATGGAGATGTAGGAAGATCAATAATATCGTCACCAATGCATTAGATATGTAATAACCATCTCTAGATCATGAATGTAGTTATGCCACTTGAAGAAGGAACCTCCCCGCAACACTTGAGAAGCTCTCTACTTGGCTATCGTGGTAGATAAATCTTTCATCAAAGGAAGGAGATTGATTTGCTTGAATGGATCTTGGAAGAAGACTTGGAGACCTTGGATGGATGTACTTCCTTCACCACTTGAATGCTTCAATGCTTATGCTTGCATAATCTAGGCACAATATATGTTCATGTGTTTTTGTGTGTTCTTATATTGCAAAATGAAGGGATAGAGCATCCTTTTATACTCATTTTGAGATTCAAATGTGGGAAGGCTGAACCAAAAAAAGAAATGAAAAAGACATAGGGGAAGGGTTTAAAAATCGAGCTTCGGGCCCAAAAAAGGCATACCCATCGGGGGTGAATTTGCATTTCAACCTTACCCCTTGGGTAGGGTGAAGACCCATCGGGGAATGTGGAAAAGAAGCTGGTAAAAAGGGAAAAAGTGGGCATAACCGACAATTAGATCTTGAAATCACCAAAATGGGGTTAGTAGGCCCTAAAATACATCCAATTATAGGTGCTAACTTTTTAGGATGATATAGTGACATCAAAATTGATACAAAAAAACATGAACTGATTGAATTTCATCTAACTATGCATGAACAATTCAACTACTAAGCTTTGTCACCATCACCACTAGTAGATCACCAACAACCTGATCCATTGCTACCAGTATGTAAGCTCTGTATAGATATTCATTTTCTCACCTCATATACTACTGCTCACATACACGACTGCCACAAGTTCACATTATAATTTTTCACCACATCCACACACAATCACACTTGGATACAAAATTTCTCCTTTATTTATATAGTTATATGTTAATACATTTGTCAGCCCACACCAAACATGTATGATGGGCCCAAAACAAAAGATGTTACAAATATATTTAATGCATATCATCAATCCTAAATCTAGGACATACTTAAGAACATTTATCCAAATGCTACATCACGACCCATAGATAGGTCATACTTAGGATATTACAATGCATATTACATTTTTTAAGAGCTACCATAACCAAGACCAAAATATGAAAACATGAAGTAACCAAAAGTACTGTTATAAGAATATTCATGATATGTTATAGCCAATACACCAAAAGCATCTGATGAACTGCACTATTGTCCAAATACCTGTAGAAATATTATAATTAACACAATCACCAAAAACTGATACAACTGAACACAAAAATCATAAAAGTGCATTGAAACATATGAGCCATAAATAGAATAGTACACAATTGCCAAGAAATACCAGGAACACCAAAAATATTCATATTGAGCCTGTTCTGTTCATAACCAAAATTCTTCTTGCATAATCAAAACTCCTGTTGTATAACCAACAACCAACTGATACATAGCCATAACTTCCAACAACCAACTGATACTGCCAGAGTGTTGGTATGGAGGTTTTGACATAATTGACATTCAATGCCAAAAACAACTCAATGAGTCTAACAAAGAATTCTTGTGCTCAGAAACTATATTTGTAATATCAATATATGTATAACTTAGACTCTAAATATAGATGACCACTCCTGCAAGAGATACATGACATTCCCAACCGTTCCAAAGCATTAACAATAGTCTATCTGATGTGTTTTCACTATACAACAATCATTCAAAAAGCCCAAGCCACCAAAACCAACACATGAAATCGTGACAATAATAATTCATATTCACGACCATAACATTAGCAGCTCTAAATTTTACAGGAAAATATTTATTTAAGCACTATAACAGTGTTTTTGGTATCCACCCAATGAAATTAACGCCTCCAATGAAAAATAGAGAAGAATTTCTTGATTTTAGACAATAGACTTTATTGATCGATGATATACCTCAATTAAACTGGCCCCACCTTTTGTAAATATAACATTTTCTTGATTAATTAATATCATCAATATTATAGAGAGCGACAATATAAAAATGCAATGATATTCGAAATTGCGGCAAATACTTAGCATGCCTCTATACTAGTTAATAGATGCTATTTTTAATATTCAATGTCACACAACAAATAACAAATTATAATTTGACTGCCAGATCATCAAGCAATATTCAATTTTAGAAGTAAATACTCTAGACAAATATCTTATTTCTTCAAGACATCAGATTCTCCATAAGTGTAAACTCCACCGTGAATCCACTCCCAGGAAGAACCAAGTTTTCGTCCAACTCTTCAATCAACTCCTAAAGGTTTTCATCTCCAGAAATTTCACTAATACAAATGCATGAGACAATTTTATCAATTTCAATAATATCCTAAACACCCAAAATCCATTGCAAACCCTCCTTTGATAACAACTAATTAGCCTTCCAGAAACTTCCACTTGAAGTAGGTTATGCAACAAGCTGGACAACTCACTATTAAATAAAGTGACTTTTAACAATATTTTATTATTTTATTGAGTCACTTATTACTTAAATCAATTAATTTTTTTTTATCCTTTTTAATATTAAATTTATTTAAATAACTCTAAAATAATTAATTTAATTGGGGTGACCCATTGAGAGCAGCGGTCAAAACACTTCTTTGGTGAGGCTACCACCAAGGTTCAAATCCCCGCTGGATTGTTGTGCTTGCATGCTTGTGCATATGTTGGGTGTGCTCGTGGATTTGAATACTAGAGTGTTCGACAGTCTTAAATATGATTGCCCATTATCGATAAAAAATAACAATAATAATTTATTTATTTAATTTAAGTCACTAAAATTGGGGACATTACAATCATACAATTGGATTTCAAATCTTTCATTTTCAACAACAACATGGAGGAGATCACACCAAAAAATGGTAATTTTACGTAGATAGATAGAAGGCAAGGCTTCTCTAATTGTTGAAAAGATTGATATGTTTATTTATTACTGGAGATTGGGTTTCTTTCCCCTTTGTGTTTGAAGCTTGCATTCTCCCATATTTAGGGTTAGACCATTACTACGTTTCTGTATATTTTCAAGAAGAATCCTCCCCTGTCAGATCTCCTTTCAAATTTGAATTGATGTGGGTGCAAGACAAATTTATTTCAAATGTGATTAATTAATGGTGGAAGAACTCTTGCAGTTTTCATTGCAAGAAGGCTTACATCCTCTTCAAGAAACTACAGTATGTCAAAGAAAATCTAAAAGATTGAAATATAATACATTTCAACTATATATTTATGAAAAATTCAAGAGTAGAGGAAGAACAAGACATTATTCACTCCAAAATAATTAGCATTGAAATGTTTTATGTTGGGTTCCATAAAGAAAAGGCATTGATGTAGGAGTATTCTAAGATTCTTATGAAAGAAGATATTTTTCGGAAATAGAAATGTAGAGAATGTTGGTTGAAGGCAGGAGATAGGAATACCAAAATTTTCACTCTCCAGTTAAAGCTTGGAGAATTAAGAACAAAATCTAAAAAATAAAAAATGAAGTAGGAATCTCTCTAACCAATAAGGATGATATTAACAATGAAGTAGTAAGATTTTTTAATCCCTTTTGAGCACAGATACAATTTCAAGTGTTGATGAATGATGCAAAGTAATGGGCATTATTCCTAGTCTTATTAATCAAGCCCAAAATACTCTATTGCTAAAACAAATTGAGCTGGAGGCAGTGAAAAGTATTTTTTTCTCTTTTGGAAATGATTGAGCGACTAGTCCTGATGGATTCCCAGCAGGTTTCTATACAAAAATTTAGGAAAAAATCAAATTTTACCTTTGGAGAGTGGTGGAGGAATCTAGGGTTGAGGCCTATATCTATAGACTTGAATAATACTTTCATAGCCTTGATACCGAAGAAAGTTGTAGTGGTTTCTTTCAATGATTTTAGGCATATCTATCTTTAAAATATTGTGTATAAGGGAATATCCAAAGCCATTGCAAATAGGTTGAAGAGTATCCTTTTTTGTATCATCTCAGAAGAACAAAGTAGCTCTGTGTCAGGGTACTCCATTGTCGAAGGTATCGTCATAGCTCATAAGGAAATTCATTCCATAAGAAGAGAAAATATTAAATGAATGTTGGTTAAGCTTGACATTAGGAAGGCTTATGACCAAGTTGAGAAGCCTTTCCTTCTTAAGATTCTCAAAGATATTGACTTTAATGAAAAATGGGTGGCTTGGATTAGAAGCCACATTTGCATATCGAGATTCTCTATTTTGGTTAATGGGAGCCGTGGGTTTTTTTGAATCGTTTAGAGGCATTCACCAATGAGATCCTCTTTCACCTTCCCTTTTTATCATTATCATATAATTCCCCGGGAGACTCATCACTAATCAGAGAGAAGAGGGTAGATGGAAAGGAATAAAAAATTCTCCAGGACTTGATACTAAATCTCACCAACAATTTGTAAATGATACACTTTTAATGAGAAAATCCATAATTAAGATGTATGAGAGCTACACTTGACAAATATTGTGAATTTTCAGGGAAAATAGGAATTGACATAAGTTAGAAGTTCCTTTATTCAATATTAGACTTGAGAAACAAAGATAAATTTAAAGGATTTTTAATTTTAAAGAAGGTAATCTACTAGGGATATTTTTGGGCATTCTCCTTTTGGCTGGAGCAAGTAGATCTAATCTATGAACTAATGGAATAAACTTTTGGATAATTTGTAGATGGTTGTCTTCAGCGGTAAAAATCCTCATGTTAAAAGAAATGATATTTGTCATTACAATCTATTCCATGAAGTGCAAGAAAATTCCAGGGAAAGTCTTAAATTTTATTGAGTAGAAAAAATGTTGTTTTTTTTGGAAAGGAAGTTAAGATCAGGAATGTTGGAAATATATGTTTGGTTGTATGTTTTCATTTATGTAAAACATTATATTCCAAAGGTAGTAGTTATTTATGGGTTTTGGTTTACTTGTGATCATGAAAAAAAGGGAGAAAGAGGTGTTTTTCCAATATATTAGTATTGTACTCTTAGGTATAAAAGTCTGAGTGGTCTAGATGACTGTCTCAGTGGCAGTAGTACAAAATTGTTGTTAACTATGCATCATTTGTGCTTTCCGAAAGGTTTCTTCTTTATAAATTAGGGTTGAAGGTGTGTTGGTACTTATTTCATGCAAATGGATTCAAGTTTTGGTCTTGGTTGTGGCATTCTCTGGTAATCAAGAAATTGTTCCTGGTGATCCAAAAACTGTGTCATCCTATGTTGTAGTTTTGTTCAGTTGTTGTCCTAGTTTGGTAATGTGTTGTGACAACTTTTTACATCAATTTTTGACATGTGACTTGGATTTTGACGTGGTGTGTGGATCTCTTCATAGCATGCTGAGATCTAGATTTAATTAGCTTGTTAAGTGGTTATTTGGGCAGTGTGTCTACCTGTTTTAGAAGTTGTTATGGTAATTGCATATCTATCATCTGACTATGTGTAGTGTGTTTGTGATCCCTCTCTCCTAGAGTGGATCATGATTCTTTTTTATGTATGAGTTGTGCATTTAATGTTTATCTCTTATCTGGATGGGTTCGTACTATATGTGACCTATGCATTTAATGATTATCTCTTGTTCAGTTAGGTCCATTCTATGTTTTGGTCTAGTTATTTTTGGCATGGGACCCTATTGTATTTTTCTATTTCCTTGACCAAATTATAAATTAATTTTTATTATCTCTTTGACATGGCCAACCTTGTTGTAATATCCAATTATCTATATTCTATATCAATACAGTTTGTGCTTTGGAAAAGTGTAAGGCATGAAGTAAGAAGACAATGTGTGACAGTGGCAGAGAAGAAAAAGACAATAACAGTGTGTTGATAAAGTTGAGAGTGTTGTGTAGATCAACTACACTATTAGGAGAATCTCTCATTAATCTTATAGAGATTTTTATGTATCTTGTCCCTAAGACAGTGAGTCTTGGGTGCACAAGTTTGTATTGTATCTTACTACTTAGGTAGTTAGCCTATGTTTTGCAAGTCTAGAGTAATGAGCTCCTATTTGTATACTTTGTTGTATTGGAAGTGAGCCTCTATTTGTAGTTTTAAAGAAGTGAGCTCCTATAATATTTTGTAATAAGATTATATACATCATTAATTATTCTTCATGGGCAAGTTCTCACCGTGTTTTTTCCTAGTTTCAGTTCACGTATAAATATGGTGTTCATGTGTTGCTAGTTTTGTTCCTTACTTTCTTAATGTTTCATGTGATGACTAAACAAACTAGTTAGTGTGATTTTGGTTTATGTTGAGTCACCCCCTCTTATAATATGGAGTGTGTTCAACAATTCATATTATTATACACCAAAATTGCACCCTACTAAACTTGAGACTCTAGTGATCTGGTATAACATGGGAATCACTGCCAGGTTGTGGGACCTTGCTAAACTTGAAGTGAAACCTCCAGATTCTAGGTTGGTTCCTCTTGGATAATCACCTATTTTGCTCTTGAAACTTGAAATAAAAATTGGGAGGAAAAGGGAATAAGGAAACTGAAAGGGAATAAAGCAAGAAATTAATCTATTAGGTGATACACCAGATATGCCATGAATCATAACAAAAATCGCTAAGAGTTAGCATGAAACCCCTGAATTAAAACAAGTACAACTTTTTGAATAGGCTTGCAAAAGGGTTTCATAGAGAGGTCCGAGATGAAAACTTCTCAAGGAAAGAAAAGATTTCACAAAAATAGCTTTCAAGAAGATAGACACAGACTATGACCTGCAAGCAAACATTCACTCTAACAGATAGGTATAGAAATGAGACAAGATAACAAGGAATGAAAAAAATTTAGAATATTATCTTTATCAATCATTTACAATAGTACACGAAAATGTAGAAAGAAAGAGGACTAAAATAACTCAAATATTTCTCCAACAATTAGCCACTATATTATGCTTTAGAGAGAATCACAGACATATGAAAAAATTGAGGACAAGAAAAATCTCACAGAAAGCTTTACATAAGCAAAACCTATTTATAAAAGTTTAAAAACTACTCATATACAAACTCCTCAACCACCAAGGCTTGGGAGTCGATCCAATTAGATCATATCAGGAAACTTAGGGTTACAAAAGATATCCTTAAAAACAATCAGAAACCCTAAAATGGTCAAGTCTGTTCATTAATGCATCTTGGAAAATATCCCAGATGATCAGATATGTCTTGGAGATATCTCCCATCACCATAACTTTGACCAAAAAATCTGCCTGATCCATCTACCTTGTCTACAACTTGAAAAATCACACCACCACCATGAAAACCCTGAGAAAGATTTAAATATTTGAAATATATGATTGTAACGGTCATAGGTGGAGTGGAAAATCTCATCAACGATCTAGAAAAAGACTCTATCTCCTTTTAAAACCTAGCCATCGATCTTATCTAAGTTACCCACGAGCTCAGGATCTCAGACAGCTATGTGGAGGGCATGTGCAATGCCTTATACATTATCTTTCGAGCACCCTTACTTTTAAGGTAGTGCACCAACTGCATGATGAACACCAACTAAGATGGGCATTAACATTAAGCCTTGTCATTGCAACTGCAGGTCCCACTTAAATGGGAAGGACACGTGTCAAATGATCGCAATGCCTTGATGGATCCTTAGTATTTGATATCTGCATGGAGGCAAAGCAATGACTGTCTGATCAAACTTAGATATGAATCTTGTCCTTAACCTAGTCCTTAACCTGAGGCACATAAATCCTTTATATCTCCAAGTCTCTAGATACTCGGCTTAACCTTGGTCTAATCACGAGATTCAGAGATACAAGCTATCTCTGAATCTCCAAATACTTGTCTTGACCCTTAGTTTATTATGAGATTGAGCGACATCCACTGATCTGAATCTTAATCAATGATCCTTGTTGAATCTCATTTGACTTGGCTTGACTCAGGTTATGTATCAAGATTCAGAGATAAAACTTATCTCTGAATCACCAAGTGCAAGTCTTAACTTTGATTTATTCTGGAGATCCAGCGACAAAGGCTATCTCTGAATCTCCCAATTTTTGTCTTGAATCTTAGTTTAATTATGAGATCTAGTGAAAAAGGCTATCTCTGAATCTCCAAATAAAATACTTAACCAAACTCGGCATGACTCAGGTTCCATTCTAAGATTCATAGATAAAGCAATCTCAGAGTAGCCAAGTGCAAGTCTTAACTGCAGTTCCATTCTGAGACTCGACGACAACCCTCTGATCTGATTTGCATCAACGGTCTGCGCTTGATCTTTAGATTTTATGAGACTTAACTACTTCATTATGAGATTAGGAGACAAAGAGAAAAGACTAAACCCATCAAGAACATAACATACCTTCACCAAATCGCTAGATCAAATGATATTAAGAGATAGATTGTCGTGCCAAGTCTCCAGATCATTTGGAATATTCGATCTCGATTACAAGATTAGGAGACAAGACATAAAAGATAAAAAAAGGTACATGGGATAATAAGACTTTAAATGGCATGAAAAGGTAACTTGAAATTATATCGAGCCACAAAGACTTAGGGTTTTAAGGGTTTTGCACTTAGGGTCTTGCTCTTAAAATGACACAAGGGTTTCAGACCAGGCCTAGGAATATTGTAGAAACAAGACAAGGATCTTAGAACCATGGAAATATCTCATACAAGTTGGGCTCAACCCTTGTGGGAGCTACATTTACTCCGCTTGTAAGACAAAAGAGCATAGGATAGGAATTTTTGGGTATCATTTTGGTGATTTCTGCTGAATTTCTGCCTGCTAGACATAAACCAGTGGCCTTTGACATTCCATTGGGCATAGGAGTTACAAGAAGCACAAAAGAGAAACCTAGGAAACAAGATGGCTAAACAAGGAGGAAAACAATAGGAAGCAAACAAACCAAAAACAAGGAAAAAACCTATGTACAACAACACTTAGAGGAAAACATGAAAAGGAAACTAAAAAGCAGAGCACAAGCAACAAAAATAGACTATTTACAGGGAAATACAAACCTCAAAATAAGGTTTAAGGTGAAAATCATTGACTGATATTGGCAAGCCTTCTCCTTCAAGTGTTGAGAGCTGAAAAGCATCATGATCCTTACATTCAATGATCACAAACGGGCCTCCCCAAAATAATCAAATTTAGTATGCCTACCAGGCCTGCTCTTGAATTCATCCCACTTGAGGACTATGTCTCCAAACTTAAAGCTCCTTGATCTTGCTCTTTTGTCAAAAATTTTCTTGGTTTGCATCTGGTTAAACTCTATAGTTTGCATAGCTTTGCATCTATTCTCTTCCAACTCCATAAGCTGAGCATAACATACTTGCAAAGGATCTACCTCTTCAAAGAGAACAAGTTGGGTAGTAAGGTCTAAAGCTGGTAATTCAGTTGAAATAGATAGATTAGCCTCTTTACCATAAACTAGCGTGTAGGGGGAGTTCCCAATTATCCTTTTGGGAGTAATCATGTCCAGCCATAGGGTAGACTTCAACTTAGAGTGCCAATCTCTCTGATTATCTTGTAAAGTCCTTTTGATTATTCTAATTAGATTCTTATTGGCAGACTGAGCCAACCCATTACCCTGAGGGCAATAATTTAAACTAGTACTGAGGTAAATACCATGGCTAGATGCCCAGTTAGTGACCTTCAATCCTATGAAAGTGAGTGCATTATTAGATATTATAGAATCAGGAATCCCAAACCTATGAATGATGTCATCATAAAAGTTTAAGATGACAGTCTCCTTAGCCTCCTTCAATGCAGTGGCCTCTATCCAGCGAGTGAAATAATCAATTGTAGTGATTATCCATTTGTGCCCTACACTAGATGGGGGCTAATTGAGCCTATGAAGTCAATTCCTCATTTCACACATGGTTGCTCTGTGTTGATTGGCTGTAGAGGTAGATCTAGAAGAATTTCTTTATCTACAAACATAGCACATTTCATACACTTCATCACATGGACATGACTTTCCCTAAAAATATATGGCCAGAAGTATCTAGCCCTCATGATTTTGAAAGCAGTGGTCCTAGGAGAGAAATGACCTCCAGAAGGTCCATCATGAAACTCGTATAAAAAAATTGTTATCTGCTTTGAATCAATGCACCTAAGGACACCACTATGATCTTTTCTAAAAAAACATCATTTATTAGCACAAAAGGGATAGACTGCAACCGATAATACCTTCTCTTTTCCGAATCCAAGTTTGCAGGGCACTCACATGTCTTCAAAAAATGGACCATATTTGGCAACCAACTTGCTGCCCTGTCATGATCCTCTGTTGCATGTATAACTAGGGATGAATCTATTTGGTCTTGATCCTTTAAAGCTTCATCATCAGTTGTATGTTCACAAAGAACCCTTCCTCTGACTAGCTTGGTAACTTGAATGTCTACATCATATTCCATGACCCTAGTTATCCAACCAGCTCTCTTTTCATTTAATTATTTACAAAGAAAGAAATCCTTGACACTTAGATGAGTGAACTTTAGATGTACCTTACTATGGGTCAAAAAGTGCCAGAAATTCTTGAGGATTTTTGCAACACCAAGGACATGTTTTTCTACAAAAGAATACCTTTGCTCATACTCCTCTAAGCCTTTTCTAAAGAAAGCAATGGGCTACTCAAATTCTTCTGAGTTTTGTTGAGTTAGAATTGCAGAGATGGCCTCAAAACTCCCATAAGCATATATAATAAAATATTTGCTAAAATCAGGATTCAGTAAGGTAGGTGCCTCTGTCAAAACCTACTTAATGGCTTGTAAACTGTTCTTCCTCTCTTAGCTCCAACCAAAAATTGTATTCTTCTTCAACATAGTTGTTAGAGGTTTCAAAAGATCTACAATGTTAGGAAAGAAATGCCTTACAATGTTAATTCTACCTATAAAGGATTGTAGACTCTTCTTATGGGGTGGTAAGGGTAGCTCTAAAATAGTTGCAATCCTTTCAGGATCTACTATGATACCTTTCTTGGAAACAATATAGCCCAAAATTTTACCTTCACGTACTGCAAATACACACTTCTTGGGGTTGAGAGAGATTCCAAACTCCCTACACCTTTCAAATATTTTCCTTAAGTGCTTAATATGATCAACTGCATGCTTAGAGTAGACAATAATGTCAACCAGGTACACTAACACAAAAGTATACATGAGGCTCTTAAAAGACATGTCCTTAACCTTTTGAAAAGTTTCACATGCGTTTGATAAACCAAAAGACATCTTTTGATGGGCCATGGTTCCCCATTTGGTTGTGAATGCAGTCTTAAATTGATCGTGCAGTTTGTTCCACATATCAAAGGCATTAGGGCAATCCTTAACTTCTTCAAATTTGGAATAGATGAGTGCAGAGGCTATATCAATCATCATTATGTTATGATGCCTCATGTCTATCATCGGATCCACAGTCAAAGGTCTCGATGGTTCAACATACCTATGGTATAAGACTTGCAAACTAGTATCTCCAATGGTAGATAGATGTAGCCTCATCAAATATTTCCATGCAGCAAAATTGTCTTTGTTAAGATTCAGGATCTCCCTTCTACAAGACATCTCTGGTCTTTAGCTTAGGCCTTGAAACCTTCCCTGTAAGCACTGGCATCTCTGATACCAATTGTTGGAAATGAGTTGAGTAACTGAGAGGGGAGGGGTGAATCAGTTACCACAAAAATAAATCCAAGTCCCTTAGATGTCTTAAACAAATTTGTCACTGTTGCTCGGTTAACACAGATATTCTAATGTCACTCGGTTAACATAGAAAATCTTAAGATATTAACTGTGATTATCCTTTAGTAATTAATTGCAGAAACATAAACCATAAAGAAAATTAAATGTACATAGATAACACCAAGATTTAACGTGGAAACCCAATATTGGAAAAACCACTAGTTGCAACTAGTCATTTTTTTTACTCTTTTGGAGTGATCCCTATTAGGAGTCAACCCTGTTAAAGGTTACAATAACACACTGTTAGGTGTGACCCTGTTAGAGGATTTAACCACCAGTTGCAACTAGTCATTTTTTTCACTCTTTTGAAGTGATCCCTGTTAGGAGTCAACACTGTTAAAGGTTACAATAACACACTGTTAGGTGTGACCCTATTAGAGGATTTAATCACCCTGTAAGGAGTGGCCTTGTGAGAGGTCTTCAAACACTTCAATGTAAAAATGCCACCTTGTGAGAGCATTTACAAAAGATTGTTAAGTCTACTCTCTTAAGAGATTTTGATCACTGCTACAATTGCTAGAAAGTAACAATGGATTGACTTGTTTTGATAAGCAACTGTCTTTGTTGATTTAGATCTCTGTTATGGATTAATTACTTGTTCCTCACTTGATCAGATATTTTGTTGTAGTTCTCTGTGTTCT
>MU225455.1:636456-659137 GCA_018584345.1 Thuja plicata | reverse complement strand
TATATATATATATATATATATATATATGATAAGCCTTGTCAAGTCGACCTTAATATCCTTCTAAATAAATAATAAAATTCATGTCTTTCAGCTGCATATAACCAAATATCCACAAAATATAAACTATTGTTAGTCGGCTAACACTAACTATTTAACTCGGTCAACAGTGAAATCCTTCAACGCCCGACCAACACTGTAATGCCCAAGTGAACTTAGTTAGAACTAGAAATCACTTTGGTCCTCTTCAATGCCCGAGAGTGTTTGACATGAACTGACTATGCTCAGATAGGATTAGACATTTGTGTAAACATCACTATACTTGTGTAAACATCAATGACAATACACAATTGAATAATTGTCATCAACAATAAGGTCTACAATGTGCTATGTATCATGAGTTAATTTTATATGAAAATATGAAAATAAGATTACCCTCCTGATTTTGTGGAGCTTAAAGTGAAGGCTAAAAGCCTTTTTGATATTGTATTTTCTTATCCTTAATCTATGAATAGGGTTGAATTGGTTGTCAAATTTTGAATCTTGTAGTCCAAGTCTTGTGAGTTTCACTTAGGATTAAAGGTAGCAAGAAAAGTCTCCAACACTTGGGTTTGACAATGTTGCTAAAAAAGATAAGGTATTATAACCTTACCTATTAATGTAGTTCATGTTATTTTACCCACACCTATTCATTTCATTCTTGATACTGTCACTTATAATATTCTCTTAGGATGACCATGGCTACATGTCATGCAAGTTGTTCCTTCAACACTTCATCACAAATTGAATTTGATCTATAACAATGTCAAGTATATCTTTTTTGTTGATGATAAATAAAAAAATTGCTTACGAATTAAATATGATTCTCCATCCAAATTCCTACACAGTTTCAAGAAAACATATATTCTCCTTCTAAAAATACTCCTCCTAAAAGTGTCCTTTTAGCAGATGATTGGGGATCATTGGAATTTAAACTATCTTTTTTGGTGGAATACAATGTTCCTAAATTTAACATGGGACCCTTTAAAGGGCCTAGTGTGTCATTTGTCCAACCTAATTCTCCAAACATTTCAACTCATAATCTTCAACACAGTTTAGGATGTGTGCAACAAACCACTGAGACTCATGAGAAACCAACATCACGCTTGCCTCTTCAAGGGTTCAGATTTCAACCTCCTCCTTTGTATACATCCCTTCCCTTATCATCTAACACTTCTTCTATGCCTAGCTTTAATCGAGAAATCAATTTTTCTAACCTTCTTTGTGTTAAGTTGATTACTCGACCCAAACAAAAGAAGAAGCATAGAAAAAACCTTGAGAATATTATTTTTTCATGTATCATTAATATCATGACCATTCTACTAATGAATGTCAATCTTTGTATTACAAAGTTAAAAACTCATTGATTATGAAATAATTCATATAACATATCACAACGAGTTGATTTTCAACCATGATTACTTTGAATAACATTTAAGTTCCTATTATGTTTTTCCACATTATGTGATATTTTTAGTCTCCCCATTGGGAGCTCATTGTCATTCATGGTGGGACAATTTCAGGTGCAATCATACTTTACGAGCAACATAATAGTCCTCATCATTCTTATTCTTGTCTCTACACTTGGAGGACGAGGGTAGTTTTTCAATTTGTGATCCTTTATAAGGATCCAGTTTCCCATTGGTTCAGTAGTATTTGTTTATCGAGTGATGTCTTTTCTTACATAGAATTATTTGTTTTAATTATGGATTCTCTCTTATGCAAGATGTGTGTATCCTTGATCACAAGCTCTTCTTTTTTTACAATTGTATGTCCAAATAAATAAATCCCTTACTTGGGGGCTAAAAGTATATCATCCTTCATCCAGAATCCCTTTACCTAGCATGGGGAAGGTGTGAATTCTTGTTCTCTTTCCCCTTCTTAAATTCAATGATGTTATTTTGTTCATGATTTCTCCATCCTTTCAACATCCTTCAAAAGGATCCATTTACACTTATTACATGATGTCTCTTTGCATTTATCCCTTCCTTGACCTCATAGGAGTTATGACCTCTTTGTCCTAGACTGGGTTTAGCTTATGAGACACCTCCTTGGTGTTAAAGGTGATGTATCCTTGTTCCTCTTTTCTTTAAGATGTCAAAATAATCCTATTTTTCCATCTTAAGTGTGGGGGGGGGGGGGGGATATATGGCCTCCTTATTGCAAATATTTTGATTACTTTGAGTATTTAAAGTAGTGTACACTAGCATAATACAATATGCTTGTGAAAAATGTCTCTCATTTACAAAAAAATTAGGATTGGTTGACTAGAATAACACAATTTAGTAGATTATTTGACCTCTCCTTTGAATACATTTTTAGGATTGGATGACTAGAATTTGCTAAACCATTTGACCTATCCATTTTTATGGGTTGAATAGCATAACAAAGTTAGCTAGACCATTTAACCTCTTATTCTCATATATTTTTATGAGTTGACTACCATGTGCTAGACCATCAACGTCCTCTTTAAAAATTTCAATGGATGGAGCTAGCATAACACCAATTGTTATACCATTTCCCCCTCTTCTCTTTTCCTTCTCTCGCATGGATCACGTAGGAAAAAACAAATGGCTAGACCCTGTCATCCATCATTATTTTATTTTCTCCTCCATGATTCTATAGCACAACACACTTTTCTAGTGGATTGGATCATGGAGTCTTATCTTATCTTTGAGGTGTGCACTTTCTCTTTCCATGTGACCACTTGTGCTTTTGCAATAGATTCTCAAGTGTGATGCTAGTGGTTGAGACATTTTTCTTATCGAGGTCTCTTCAACTAGGTGACTTGGAACCTTATCAAGCTTTAGGATTTTTTTTTGTTTGTGTGTGTCCTTGTACATGGTTTTCTAAGTTTAGATCCTTTGTTTGGGGGTTTGTGTACTTAAACTTAGTGATGTATTATCTCTTTCTAGTTTTCCCATGATCATTTCTCTATCTCTTTCTTCTACTTTACCATTAGCATGATGTGGACTAATACTCCCACTAAAGTGGGGGCTAAATTTACCATCCTAAATTGTAAACACCTATAGCTAGATGCTTAATTTAACCCAATTTCAGTTTGTATGGGTTCCAACATTGATTTCACGCTCTCTTAATGCTTATTAGAATTTTAATTAATATTATAAGTCCCCTTTCAATTTAAATTCACCAAATATTTATGTGAGCCATTATTTCTAATCACTCCATTATTTCTCCTCTTCAATAATTTATTAGCCTACATAGGCCCTATGCTACCATTTGTGGCCTTTGTTATCTCTCTTGACCCTGAAATCACCTATTAATTGAAAAATAGTATCTCCTAGCTATCTGGGGCCTATGGTTCAAATTCGATCCTTGATTGGTGGGTATAGGGTGACTAGGCATCCTATAACCAAGTAGAGGGTGCCTAGGCATTCTATACCCCAAGTTTTGGGTTGAAATTTTAATGGAGGGCCCGTCTCGGTAATTTAGTGGTATTTCCATATTTGTGGTTGGCCCTCTTGAGTTTTAACCCCACAAATGTTGTGAGAGGTATATAATTGGCCTTATCTCTCCCCATTTTGGTATCCACATATACTCTCAAGCATATGCAATCAAGATTTCAGATCCAAGCAATCAAGGTCAAGTCTCAAGCAATTCAAGGTATTTTCAAGGAAATCTTCTCTATGGATGTAGCTCCTTTCCCTCATTGAAGGTCAAGCAAAGGATTCCACCATCAAGGAATAATATTATACATTCAAGCATACATTCATCAAAGCATTCAAGTCCTCTCTCTCTCTCTCTCTCTCTCTCTCTCTCTCTCTCTCTCTCTCTCCAATCAAGCATTTTTAAAAAATAAAACATCCATTACATAAGGTTTTGTCTTTCATGATTTCCTTTTGGGTTTTTGTGTTAAGTCAAATCTATTGCATCAACATCTTTGATCATATTCAAAGAAGCATTTGCATTTCCAAGGTATCATATACTTCATTTTTTAGATTTAGCATCTACTATATGACAACACTCTTTCATTTAATTTATTTCGTTTCAAGGTTGATTCCAAACATGGGTTTGACTGAGGAAAACCCATCTATACAACCTTATTCCTTGTTTTTTAATGTGTAGGAATAGGTGTTGAACCTACCATTATGAGTATAGAAAGTACTACATCTGACAAATAATGCAAGAAAGTTTCACACAAAGTTGTAGGGTATATAACAGCCAGACGACCTATACCATGCAAGGTGATCTATTCCTAGGTATAGGGTGTCTAGGTGTCATATACCCTCCAAAACAACTTCAAATTCAAATCCCAGGTCAATACTGTATTGTAGTTTTCATTTCTATTTATTATAGGTTCCTGCCAAATTTATGTCTATTTGTTTCTGCCAAAAGTTGTCATTCAACTTATTTTTCTTTCTATCTTACATCATCCTATCACATTCCTCTAAATAAAATCATCCTATCTTGCCAATTCATTATTATCAAAGGATCACTGTGAGTGTTTAGTGCTTAAGTCCTACTTGAGCCTAGTAGGCCATCTTCCTTCCAAATGCGCATTAGAAAAGAGAAACAATCTAACTTTCTCCTTTTCTCTTATTGTACAAGAACATGTCCAAAAATTCATATACCCAAAAGTATCAATGCGAATCAATAAAAAGCATTCTTCAAACCACTCCTGATAACCAACCTCACTTTTGTTGAATAGCCAAAAACAACTTCAACCTCTGAACATCTATGGACATAAAACCATGATAATTCAACATTCAAAAACCATACTCATTAACTCCAAGACTAAAAGTCACAAAATTCTTATGTAGAATAATGAAATACATTCTCCCATAAGGACTTTAAATATTCTTTCTTGCATATTTATCTTCTCAAACTATCACCCTCTAGATACACTAAATACTGAGTATCACCATCAAACATCAAACAACATCTAAACACTTATTCCCAAACCTCTATCAACTTACACACATTAGGTATCACATCACTTCATCATGTTGAAATCAATTCAAAAAACTTGTTGACATCAATGATAACGCTGAACACATATTACTAACAAAGTCTTCCATCACCCATGATGAAAATTCTAATAGATGGAAAGTAGATTTTGTGAAATATTAGGAATAAGAAGAATATCCTCAATGCTACCATCCTACATTATAATTGAGCCTATCCCCAAAACTAGAATATAATAAGAGTTCCCAATAGCAATATGTAAAGTAGCACTATAAAAATGAGAATCAAGAAGATCCACAATATGAATTATGCAATGAGAAGCACTAGAATCAAGATTCTAATTGGAACTGATAGAGGATAAGGTTTTACCTAAATAAGCTTTCCCTTTTTCCAAAGGAAAAAGACTTGGGCATGGAAATATTGCGCTTGTTCATAGCTTCCTCTAATGTTGCCAGCCTCATGCAACAACATGCATCAATATCTCTTGGTTTTCCACAAAATGAACAATTATCCTTTTTCTTCTTAGACTTAGGAGAGGATTCCCTTGAGTTAGAAGGAGAAGAAGTAGGAGGACGAGGCTTCTAATAATTTTTTGTCTTAGGATTTAGGGGAGTCTCACCACCTATAGATAAAAGCATCTCGGGTTTCTTCTTATTGAGCCATAAAAACTTGGCTCTTAGGAAGAGCATCCATCATCCATTTGAATCAAATTGGTTTGCTCCCAAGTCAATCAATCACAAAACTTCTAAAAGGAAGGCATCTAATGAGAATCTCCCATAGAATCCATACTATAATAGAAGGTAGATACACACACTTGAAAAAAACCTCCAAGCTTAGACATGATTAAATATGTGCCTTGTCATCTTTTTCTTGACTAGATCCTTTTAATTATGAAAAAATTAACCTGAACTATGCAAGGACATCTTGAATAGTGGGAAATGCATCTAGAGAGAGAGAGAGAGAGAGGCTGCAAGATCTTGAATTGATTGACCTTACCATACAACCCTTCTAGCCTATCCCACACCTCTTGAGGTGTGTCACACTTAGCAATATGAAATATGTTATCTAACGCATGAAGACCTAGGATACCTCTCACATCATCTAATTTATTTCTATAAACAAACTTTGTCAATTTACTTAGCGAACTCGAGTTGATTAACTCTCAATATTTGCTAAAAACCCCGAGATTCTAATAATTGTGACATTTTGAGCTTCCACATGTGATAATTGTGTGGAAGTAGCTCAATCCTTGGGTTTGATATGATTTACAAGGGCACACTCAAAGGACTAAAAAGAACTATACACCCCCCAAAATGGATACAAAACAAAAATTATAATTCCCAAGAACCAATTTTCAAAAGAGAGTAATAATTACAACTTGCAACTTCAAGCTATAAAAATAACATAAAATTGCAAAATATTCAAGCAATACCATACCACAATGTTGTTTGTAAAAGTCATTTTTTGATGGTATCTCATTTACCAAAAAAGGAATTCATATGCAAAAGTTATATGAGTTTGAAAAAAATGCATATTTTAAGCACCTTTTGTATCCACATAGGCTCTTAATCACTCCATATGACCACAAAATTTGACTAGGTGACAAAAAGTAGAGCTCATAGGGCCAATTAGCAATGGTACTTTGTGTGTTCCCATGCCAATTCTACAATCACAAAGTATTGATTCATAGTCCACCTCAACACTCCACATAATCACAAGCCCAAAAAAGTCAGCCAACACCAAGTGACAAAAAAATTCTAAAGGCGGCTCCACCATAGTAGAAGACAACACTAACCAAGTGAGCATCAACCACACAAGGTCGCTTAAGTGTATACACATGAGAGAGACTCCAAGGATAGCTTGATCAAATGATCATGATATAAGGTAGGAGACATGAGCTATTTTAAGCCCTCAAAACTATCCACGATAATAGTGTGGAACAAACAAATGCGATAACTTGTAGTTGCCTCTGTTGTGGCCTGCTAGCTTTTGATATGCCAAGTCTCATAAAGAAAATGTTAGAATTCAAAGAATTAAATCACCAAGATTTGTTGTATGCAAAATATTTGTCACAAAAGAAAAGAATGGAAGCACAACTAATAATAATTTGAAAGATGAAATATTCATTCAGAGAGAGAATAGAGGGAATTATAAAATAACTAATAATTACAAAGAGATCAATTCTTATAAAGGAGATCGAAACCCAGAAGGTGGAGAAACCTAAGTTGTGTGATAATAATTAATAAAGAATTAATTATTATATGCCTAAAGTTTAGCTTAAGTGAACTAGAGATAAAAAAGTGACTGAATAATTAAATCAATAATGATTTAATTAATAAGTGAAAATACCTTTTTACTCTAACACCCCCCTTAAGATAAACTTAGGAGAAGCTAAAAACCTAGAAACAACTACTGAAAGTAGGAAATGGGTCCCGATAATATGGCCTAATTAGTTACCCAAGTCCAAAATCTCTATAATGAGGAGAAAAGGAGAAAACCTAGTGGGTAAAACCCCTCTCCAAAAAGAGATGAAGACTAGTGAAGGACCGAAGAAGCCTCTAAACTAGAGAATGTCCTAGAAGATAGAAACAAAGATCCGGTAGAGAAGTTTGTAATCTGCATGAGTGCCCTCAAATGACACTACTTGACTTAGGATGACAAACATCAAAACTCGAAGATAGAGATGGAAAAAACACCAAAGTCTAAAGAGATTATCAAAAGAAGAACACGAAGAACACCATTGGAACATGAAGCTGCAAACATTGTCAAAGAATAACTGTTGAAACCTCCATTGAAATAGAATTTGATCAGGTAGAGAAGACTACAATCTTTATGAGTGCCCTCAAATGACACTACTCAAATCAGGATGGAAAAATAAAGGCAAACATCGAAACATATGACAAAAAACACCAAAGTCTAAAGAGCTAATCAAAAGATGGAAGGATGCCTCCAAAATAGGAATGAAAGAAGTGTCCATATGGAAAATGATCCATCTCACTGAAATGCATAGGTACCCAACCACTACATCCGCCTAGCACATATGAACAAATACTAAATACATAGCTCACTCCATTGAAGCAAGGAAGCATTAGAACCAAGAAGAAATATCCCTCATAATGCTGAGCATGGAGAGGTATGACATGTACACTGAAAGAGGCTACCAAGAATAACTACATGTCGAAGAAAGTACAAATGCATATAAAGGATGATCTCGAGGATGATCAATCTCTGGACACACATAATGAGGCTAATATTGTGGAAGGAACACTCACTTGACAAAGGTAGATCAAACCCCCCATGACACTTTATTATATAGTGTGAGTACAAATAGACACAAAACGTGCAAGATCTCAAGCATGCAATGATGACACTTTATCTTAGTGCATTTGCAAAAATTAATGCTACAGAAAGATGTCTACAATGCTCAGGATTGACATAAAGTTGTAAAAACATATGTAACAGCTAAAAAGGAGTCATCCCATGTAAGGAAAACGATCCCAAGACCTGAAACATCCAAGATATCCACCATATTGCAATAAAAACAAAAACTTGAATAAAATTTACTTGGAGCAGATTCTAGTGATGAGACCCATACAAGAAGGAGAACAAAACCATCTTTCTAACGAAATGTGGAAGTTGAAAAACGAAGTTCAGAGGATCAAGAGATCAAAACCTTATAAAGTTGATCAAAATCCTAAAAAAGGGAGAAACGTAGGTTGCATGATAATAATTAATAAAGAAGAAATTATTATATGCCTAAAGTTTAGCTTAAATGAACTAGAGATAAAAAAGTGACTGAATAATTAAATAAATAATGATTTAATTAATAAGTGAAAATACCTTTTTATTCTAACAATCTTATGAGATTCATTGACATTTTCCTTTTGGGTAGGGTGTACTGAAGGACTTATGTGTTAATGAACCAAGCAAAGGAGAAGATGCTTGTTATAAGGTTGCAACAATTACTTTTTTCACTAGTTGGTTGTTATGTATATGTGACACATATATGAGTTAGTTTTATTGTGTATATTTGATGTATGCATAAGTTTTTATCATTATGTGTACATATGTTGTGTGCATGAGCTAATAACTTTATGCAAATGTGATGTGCATATAAATTGATTATTCTATGGATGGATATGTGTTCATGCATTGATGTTAGTGTGGAACTAATGTTTGATTGGATTGCCTTGGTTATCATACTTTATAAGTGGATTAACTTGGTAAATAAATTCAATTTAGTGATTAAGGTCAAGGATCTCATCCAATTCTAATTGTGAGGGTGATGTCTTTCTATCTTGACATATAATTTAAGACTTTTCAATTTCGAAAAAAGATATATAAGTGTGACTATTGCTCACTCAAAGATTAGATTGGATGTAGAGATTTACTATGTTATAAGAACTTTTATCTTATTCATTGCAAAATTATACAATTGTACTATATAATTATCACCTTCATCAAATGATTTGATAATTAAAAAACTAATAATAAAGCAAAGGTTAGGATATGGTATCATCAACCCATTGTAGCTAACATGAATTATGCAACGAACGAACCATTGGCTTCGGGGAGAGGGCAGTAGCAATGATAACATGTAATAAAAACCCCTTTTAATCATTTTTAGGGTTGCACATTTTGTGTTGGAAGGCTACCATTTTGGCACAAGCAGGCAAGCTGCTATTAAGAGTTGCAGGCTACGGCTTTACAGGTGCTTTTGCTTGAAACTTTGTTCCTTTCGACAGCTCTGAGGCAGTTACCGTTCATATCTGAAACATTAACATATTGCTCATCTACGCTGAGATTTGTTTTGTTTGGATTAAATGTCTGAAACTTTAAGAAATTTATTTTCTATTTAATATTCTGCAAACGCCCACACCCTTAAACGAGTCCCATATTCCTTTCTATTTTCGATCTTTTTTAGGCGAAGACAACTTTATGGGCGAAGCCTGCAAAATAGCACAAGTGTAGGGAACTGAAAAGGTGGACACCGCATAAGATTAGAGATATGTCAATGCTGCGACAGATTGATAAATCTGGCTTATTATAAATGATTTAATTTCCTTTAGGAATAGAAGCGAAAATTTGTGTAGGAATCTTTTCATTTTAGTATAGAACAATTCTACAGTTTCCTACTCTTGTGGTCGTGTTTAAATTATATCTATATTTAGCCTCGTGGACGTAAATTTTTTATCTATCTGTCAAGCTATATTGAATTTGACTTGATGTCCATCCGCATTGAATCATGAAAGAATGCCCTATTACGAGTGTATAGTGTGTTTTTGCCTTTGCAAATTTGGGTTTAGTTTGATCTATTAAAATTATAGCAAGATTGTATTTGTTGCCGTTGTCTTGTTCAATTTTCTCGTTCTGCGCAGTTGATATGATAAGGTTTTCCTGTCTTTGTCTTGATGCCGAGTGGAAAAGGTATGCTTATTCTCAGAGCCGAGCAACCCCTTTCCAGATTTTTATTTATTTCTGAAAAAAATAAACACTTTAAATTATATGATTAATTAAGGTAGGTTTCCTTCCTAAGGAACCCCTGTTACGTCTTTACCGTGACTTGGAAACACTGAGTTTGAAAATAGCATTTACAAAAATGGTCCTCTCAACAGTCTCTCTTCCCGCACATTAACCTCCTCCTTGATGCCCTCTTCTCTTTGCAACTTGTTTCTCTTTTCATAAATGCATTCGGTTTTCATAGACTACAACCCCGAGAATGATTGATGCCCACCTCTATCCCTGAAGCTTCACTCACTATCCTCTTTACATTGCCATATGAAAAATTTCTAACTTTTATAATAACCTTTCAATGTGTAATAGCACAATCTAATGCATTACTTAAGAAACCTTGAAACATCTATGATTTTCTCATCATGAATTTTAAACTTGTTTTTTTCTTGTTCAAATAATAACATATATTCATTTGATGATTGTAATCACATAATAAGAATTAGGGTTTATAGTGTATTGATAACTGAATTAACTGATCTGTATCTCAAGTCTCGGTGAACCGGCGGTCCCCTGTCCCCCTGCCCCCCGTCCCCGAAATGCTGTGAAACATAGCTTCCTACTAAAAGTGGCCCTACCCTTCACAAGGGTATAGACATGGAAATCAGTCAAGTATGCCATCTGAGTCTGAGTCCAGTGTGGTGTTCTACATAGTTCCAATTGAGCATACAATTATAGACCTTCTTCTAACTATGTATGACCAAACTGACTAGACTATGCAACTGGAACACAGTGAATTGACTGGATGGAAGCAGACCTTTGTGTCACTTTGGCCAAAGATTCAATTAAATAACATTTATCAAAAGTGCAGTCAAATGTTCACACACCCCCTACTTGACTTGAAGTACTGCAGTCATCCTAGAAATTCAAACTCATATGACCCAAAAACAAATAGAGTTGACATGGAACCTCTAGTCATGTTTTCTCACATCCACTAACTTCAGGGCAATTTCCCCTAGTTCTTATGACATAATGAACCTCAATAATTTAAGAGAAAATCTCAACACAAACAAATAAACTTGTAACTGGTTAAGTACACTGCAAGAACTGTCACACTTCACGTGCCCATGACTTGGTGAGTTTAAATGCACCTTGAAAGAATATAAGATTCATTGTTTAAACCAGACATCTTCTCCTATATTCTTTATTGAGAAGGTTTATAACTGGTTATAGCGTGATTTCAGCTTAATAGACATGTGACTCATACGGAGTTCATAATCCTGTAGAAATCGAAGTATGTATTATAGACAGTTCTTTATAAAAAGAGTCTCAATATAGTTTTCTTACTCACTATCTTGTGGGGTTTTAAATTTATGTTTCATTGTTTTCTATTTCATATTGTACTTGGATAACAATTATTTGTAATTATGCATTCTTATGCATATATAGTTTCAATCCTTTGCAAATTACATATACATACCAATGCTGATTTCTAGTTCTTTTTTAAAATTGAAACTAAACAAGAGATATCCTGCTATCTCTCTCAACAATCAAACAAGATAATTAATTCACTCTGCTATTTTGAAAATAATTCAGTCTCAGCTTAACTCAACTATCACCTGAATAAGTCTATTTTCAAGAATGAACCACAAGCTCATGCATGCGTATACTTACACTGTAACTTATGCTTGAGATTATGTGTATTCAATTACTCTTACTTCTAAATATAAAATTCACTCTCTTTCAACTGACAGCTGTATATGGCTGTCAAGAATGACTCTAGGTTTTCAAAACCAAAACTATACAGCTTAAGGATAGTTCTTTCAAACAGAACTTAAATATAAACTTAAGTATTTCCAGCTTTCTATGCAAAGCTTATGGTGAACTTATTGTTGTTGCAACAACAATGCTTTCAAAATATACCGATATGTGAGTAGAGTTGACAAAACCTGAACAAGCTACTCTTGATGTGTCCACGCCTCAAGAGTGGACACATCGATACATGGTGCTGATATCGGCCAAGGTGGCATGGTTTAAGAATTAAGAGATCACAAATCAAATATATATCAATATAATGTTCGATGCAACGTAAAGAGATGTCATATGTAATCAGCTTGCCTTGACATAGTAGCCCAGTTTCATAAGTTTTAAAGTTTGGCAACTAAGCCACATCACAATGATCACAATATAATTTGTTTGGGATTTATTCATCTTTACATATGTAATTGCATGTATAATTTTGTATGGGTATATATACATGTACGTATATGTATTTTTTTATATACATATATGTGTACATATATACATTTATATGTAACTATACATATATGTATTGATGAGATAATAGCAATATAAGCATCAACAATAGATAAATTGATATACCAAGGAAATAATGAATCAGGCTCAGGTTTAAACCCAACCAACACTTAGAACTTAATCTTGACTCGTAGGGCTGACATAGGTTCCAATCAACACAATACCTAAAGAGATGCAAGGTTCATCAACCAATTACTCGACCACAAACAAGGACGACTTGAATCTACGTGTACGTGTGTGTGTGTGGGGAGGCTCAGATGGCATTGCTCGCCTATTTGGTGTGTCTAGATCCCTCTCTTTGGTGATACTCTCCCCCTCTCTCTCTCTCTCCTAGAGGGGCAGGGTGGATTATCATGTATCCATCTTATCAACCACAAGAGTAGTTAGCCATTACAAAGACATCATCATATATAATGAAGCAAAATTGGCATTTATGTACCCTTAACCATTAATAATAAACATTAGGCTTTAGATGTCCATTTACTCATTTCAAAATATCCAATTGATTAAATTTAATCTCACATGCATAGTTACTGCATATTAACATCAAATTTAATATGTTTTGCCAATGTCATAAAACGAGGTGTAACACGTGGCCTCTGTCACTGTTTCTTCTTAAGCTTATGCTGCCTAGAGTTAACATTTCCATCATTGAGCACGCTGGTCCATCTCATGCCTCCATTTTCTTGACAAACCTATCTACTTGCATTCCTTACGCAGCTAGTCTTCTTTTGTTCTTGGACTCTTCTTTTATCTTGCTCTGTTTTTATATTCTACCCATAGCTGCCAAGCTTTACCTATTCCACACACTCATTTTTCTCCGCACGTTGTGTGTCAGTTTCCCTTGATCGCTGTCTAGGTATCTTCTTACACAGCCATATCCTCCACCTTTTATTGATGCCTTTCTTCTGATCCTTTCTTTGCATTTAATGCCAATGTAACTGACTTGGAGGCATTTTTTTATCTTCCACAATTCATGCCTTGTGTTATGTTTCTTCGCACTCCTCCCCAGCTCTCCAATACGCATGCTTTTTCCTTCATTCTTTGTACAGCTGTAGGTGACGCTCATGCAACCTAAGTCCAAGCTCGCTGCCTCTACATTGGCCCTTTATTTCCCTTCTTTGTGCGCTACTCCGCTAACCCCTGTGCTGTCCCTCTTCATGCCCGCAATCTCTTCCACCATCTCCACGTTTTTCAGCAGTTCAGATAAGAACGGTTTCAAACTTTCAAGATACACCTATCAATTGCCTTTGTTTGAAAGTTTCTAAAGCCTTCCAACAAATACATTTTCAGTTATGCTTCAGTGAGTATCCGTACCTGTTCCAAAACTTTTCACTTGAGCACAGGCTGTAATATCCCCTTTTTTAGAATAGGATTTAATAATAAAATGATAATAAAAAATTTAAAATATAAAAAAATAAAAATAAAATTTGAATTAAAAATATAAAAGAATAAAATTAAAGTATGACAATCAAAATTTAGTTAAGTTGATGAAGAGTCAAAAGGCATGAAATCAAAAGTTGTGACTCCCTCCAAACATGAGATGTAAAAAGGGAGAAGAGAACTTAATTTGAAAGGGGAGAGAGAGGAAGGAAGAGTAAAGGGTAGGTGGAATCAAGAAAGAATTAATGGAAGAGAAAAAATGAATGAGAAGAAACTAAGGAAATGAATCCCTTCAAAGACAAAGGTTATGAATGCTTCTGACACTTCCTAAGGGTGGTAATTATGGAAGGTTGTGACTCTTTCAAAAGGGCAGAAATAATAAGGGTTGTGACTCTTCCAAAGGGTGATAACTATGAAGATTTGTTACGCACTCAAAGAGACAATTATGAAGGGTTTTTGACTCTTCAAAGGGGAGAAATGATGAAGGGTTGTGACTCATCCAAAGGGTGGTAATAGTGAAAGGTTGTGACCTTTGCAAAGGGCAGCCATGATGAAGAGGTGTGACTCTCCCCCACATTGGAAGAGATAAAGGGGGAGAAGGTTTCATTTGAGGACATCCAAGGGAGAGCAATTTGGGGACTAATATATTGTTCTCAAAGGCAACAATGAAAAGTGGTGTCTCAATTCTTATGAAAGGCAACCCTTTTCACCAATAAAGTATAAAGGAGATTTCATTCTACTCATTGAAGTACTTATCAATCACCGTCCTTCATCCTATGATGTCCCCTTCCTAATTTGCTCTCGACTTTGCCCTAGATTTACAATTGTAACAAATTAGGGTTAGGGTTACATCTTTCCAAGTAAAATATCTCTTCAAATAGTGTGGTCTTGGATTTGAATCCTATAATAATAACATTAAAAACATATACACGTGTAATATATATCCATTATTAGGGTTAGTCCATAACACATGATATTCATATAATATCTATAGCATCATTTCAAACACATTAGGGTGCAGGGAGAAGAAGCATGATAGGTCCATTGAAAGCCATCCCACACTAAGAGCGGACCTTTGGCCCTTGGCTCCGGTGGTAGGCAACATGGACATCCACCCGTGGTATCCTACCTAGTGGGTTGCTTGTACCTACTTTCTCTATCCATGCTTCATCTCCTAAGATTAATAGCCATCATTAGAGAGTTGGAGAGGAGATTGTAATGGAGGTTCCTTGATTGCCCTATCTAAGCCCAAGAGCAGAGCTTTGGCGCTCTTGGCCCCAATGGCACAAACATGGACATCCACTAAGGGTATCCTACCTATATGGCAGTCCTCATGATTTCCCCTTTCCTTACACCTCCTTCCTTCCATACATGTTGGGGGTTTACAAATAGACTTTTGACATAAAAGATAATTGATTGACAAATAATGTATAGGCAGTATTAATACCACAAGAACAATTGATAGATTACTAGATGTTGGTAATAACAGTTCTGAAATACCCATGTGTCTGTTGCTTTCCTATGCCTGATCTAGATATTATCTTATTGTTTAATTCCTGTAATCGCTTTTGATTTGATGATTGTAATTGGTATGATATTCCCGATTTCTGAATCTGCATCTTGTTGCATCTTGTTGTGCTTGATTCCTCCTTGATGATTCCTTAAGATGTATTCTTAAATGATTCTGATGATTATATTTGTTGATGCAAGGGACTGCTGAATGTATTAATTGTTGGATTATCTGCTCACATCTTATACTCTGATCTGCCCTTTAACAAGTACCAATTGCTGATTGAGTACCATAGTTGCATAGAGACATATCTCCAACCCTTGGGGATGTGTCTCGGAGTCAAGACACATCTCCAGTACTGGAGACCTTGCTGGAGACATCTCCAATTGTAGGAGACTTTCACCGGTGGTCTCCTGAAGACTCTTGATGTCTCCATGCAAAAGGCGCCAACTCCCACACATATAAAACAAAAATCCCTAAAAATTAAAAGTTAAAATACACTTGGAAGCTGGAAAATAAACACACCACATAAGGGAAACCAAGAGCCAACACAGAGTAAGAGTCAACGTGAGCTAACAAGACCATAACTATTTGCCATTTTAGCTATTTGCAGCTTGATGCAAAACTCAAAACATATTCATATTTTCTATATTCTTGTTGTTGTTCTTTTAATTCCTTTATGTAGACTTTGTGGTATACAAAATGAGAGGGTGAATTCTATTAGATCCTTGAGAGTATGTCTACATTCATATTCTCATATGTGTAATCTATACTCATATTCTCATATATATAATCACATAGAATAGCAAAAGGAATTGTAGTGTTGAAATATTCAACTTGTTGGTTTGGGCCATTGTAGTCAATTTCTTGTCTATATTCATATTTAGTTTACAAATATACACCTACTTTTAGATTTTCTATAAATTATTAAAATATATTTAAAGAAACCGGCGTCTCCAAGTAACCCCGTTTCCTATTTTGAAAAAAAGTTGTACCGATACCAACACCAGTCTCTCGAGTCTCCAAGTACCCGTCTTGGTGCAACCTTGTTGAGTACTGATTATTTATCCCTTGATTCACAACAAAAATGTATCCATTTCAATGCTTGGAATGAATCCTCCTTTACACTTTATCGGTGGAAGGGTCACCACCTTTCATAAGGATTGAGACCAATTTTCATGGTTGCCTTTGAAAATAATATATTATTCTCCAAATTGATCTCCCTTGGATGTCCTCAAATGAAACCTTCTCCCCTTTGTATCTTCCAATGTGGGGGAGAGTCGCACCTTGTCATCATGTCTTCCCCTTTGCAATGGTCACAACCTTTCACAATTACCACCCTTTGAAAGGGTCACAACCCTTCAACATTTCTGCCCTTTGAAAGAGTCACAACCCTTCATAATTGTCCCTCTTTGAAAGAGTCACAACCTTTTTGAAAGAGTTACAACCCTTCATCATTGCTGCCCTTTGAAAGAGTCACTTCCTTATTTTCTTTACATTCCTTTTTTCTTCAATTAATCCTTCTTTAATTCGGAAATTCCTATGCTCTCCTCTTTCTTCCTTCGTCCATATCCTCTTTCAAATGAACTCTCCTTCCTTTTATGTCTTATGTTGAGGGAGTCACAACTCTTCATTATGTATCTTGACCTTTCATTAACTTAATTAACTTGTAATTATATTATATATTTTATTTATTATTTAATATTTATCTATTTATTAATTTTTATATTTTAATTTTATATAAAATTATTTTTTTTAATAAATAAGGGGCTGAAACCTAAATCTATATATTAATATTTAAAAGTTACATAAAAAGTCTGCTTTAACTGAAAGGCCAGCCTATTGCTGCTAAAAAAACAAAACAAAATGGAGCCACTATCGGCTCCTATCCACCATAAACGTTCCATAATCCTATTAGAGTTTGGAAATACAGGGGAGCTTCAAATTTCTGAGTTGCGTATGTACAAAATGGCTCATAGACAACTTATCTGTGTGTATTAGTTCGATGAAGAGGAGGAGCTGCCATTGATGTCCTTCGTCGAGGCTACACTTTCTGATTCATAGCTCTCCTCAGGATCTTGTTCATCAGGTTCCTCTTCATTCGTGTCGCCCCTCTTCCTCTGTATCCGCATTCTCTATTTCATCATCTACAACTTCCTCTTCTTCCTTAGCTTCTTCCTCATCCTCGTCCTCCTCCTCACCGCTGGGCTCTTCGTTTTCAGACGAATCCTTGCTGCCCAACCCATCTAATTTTTCATTGTATTTATATAGGTATACCCAATCCAACTCCTCATCAATATCATCACCGAAGGGTTCATCGAGGCCATCTTTGAGGCCCATAAATTTGGACAAGAAGGCAATGCCTTGTTGCATCATCCCATGCCTGATGATGTGGCCTTCCCATTCCCATCCCCACAAGATGAAGAGCCTTCTAGGAGGCCCACCATAAATGTTCCTTCTTTGGCTGCTCCCTAGCCCTGGAAACGAATCTCCCATCCTCACCACCACAACTTGTTTGCATGGGAGAGGAGTTGTGAGATCAACACCTATGTTCACAATGGCTGGATGCAAACCCACTAGGAGGAAGTCCTCCTCGAACAGTCTATGGCACATTTCTTTAGCTATTATCTTGCGCACCCATGCAACTAGGATGCTCGCTAGGAAGCCTGCACAAATATCCGAATTGACTCTGTGGTGATGGTTGGTGCTCAAAATATTGAAACCCAAAACCTTCTTGATTGCATGTAGAACTAATCTGTGATGATACTTTGAAATGGTTTTAAGCCTTTGTTCATTGATGGGTGAGTCAAAAGCCACCTGGTCCTGGTTTGAGTTCAGCTTAATTGGAGTATCCATCTTGATGCTTCCCTTGCTAAGACCTCTCTAAGTATTGCTACCCACTCAGAATACCACCAGCTGAGAAGAGGAGAGCCTGGTCGAATGAATCAACTAATCTTCTTCCTCATAAAAAGAATCTCTTACCGAAAAAACTGGTCATTTCTGTCTGACTTGCCACTTACGAGTCCTATCAATTGCTAAGTGATGCTCCTTACTTGCCGTGTCAACTGGGTCTTATATCCATCCTTGAATTCTTATCCACTAGTCTCAGGCCCAAAAAAGCGGCTAAGTCTAAATCTGTGCATTACTAGATTCAACCAACAGATATGCTTCACTTTCATGGACTTGCTAAATTTAGTCATACTCCATAACTCCTGGGTGATGTGACTACTTTATGACCGGAACTAGTTTGTGCCAGACGAGAAGTGGCGGTGCCGTGTTCTTGATATTCGCCCCAACATCACTTTCGCAATTGGAAGCGAGGAGCCGACTTATCAGGTATTCCCGCCCTTGGATCAGTTTGAAATTGGAAAGACCACTATTCTCCTCTCTGCTGTGAAAAGACTGCCCCTACGATTAAGACTGCTCTGGGTAGGAACCTATGAATTTAAAATTAGTTCATGCTGCTTCGCCAACTCATCTACCATATAATTTCCTTCTCTAAATATGTGGTTGACAGTTATTTGTTCGAATTTGTCCATCATTTTTAAAATTACCTCCAACAAAGAGTGAAGTTTCCAATTTGGAGTTGCTTTCGATCTAACAACACCTTCGATTTCTAGCTTATTTAATCCCAATTCTAATGCCAGGGAAAGACCGATAAGTAGTGCTTTAAATTCTGCCATATTGTTGGTGTCGCTTTCCAGAGGTTTTTTAATCTTTGCTAAAGCAATTCCTTGACTAGAGTGAATTATGCATCCTGCCCTTGACGACCTTGGGTTACCCTTGGAGGCCTCGTCGAAATTCAGTTTAAACCATCCCCTGAATGGTGGGAACCATATGCAATTCGCTCTGTCCACCGCATTATCTTTTACACTTCTGCCTAGCACAAATGGTGCATTCAGATCAAACCAACTCTTTAACATTTTGTCATCCCAGCTAGAATAGAACTTGTGTTGCACGCTTTGTTTTTGTATTCGAGAGTTGATTGTTTCAACAATGACGACCTCTATTTTGTTGAGAATTGATACTTTGTCCATTATTTTGTCTTAAATACCCTCCTGTTTCGTTCTTTCCAGAGTTCCCATACCAAAATTGATGGGGCTGTGATCCACAGATTTCCACATAAACTCTCCTTAAACAATATTGGCCAAGATGTAAGAGGGATAAAATGTTGTTTGGCAGTGCAGATAACCAACCTAGTTTTGCACATAGCCATTGCCAACACTCTGATGCAAATGGACAAGATAGGAGAAGGTGATTAACATCTTCTCCACTGTTTTGACAAAGGAAGCAGATAGAGGGACCCTGGAAGCCAAACCTCGAAAACCAATCTGCAGTAAGAATTTTACCTTGTAGTGCTGCCCAAGAGAAAAGACCCGCCTTTGGTAGACATACTTTGTTCCAGGATAGCTGTGGCGGCAAATGAGTTTGGATTTGGGTCTGTTACCCTGAAGCAATTTTATATCCCTCCTTTCCATTGTATTCTCCTGATTTAGCTCCATTCCAGATTATATCATCCCTGCCCTGTTTAAGAACAAAGAATCTATCTTTTAAAATTACTCTGATCTGCTCAATGTCTTCGCGGGGCAAGTTTAAGTCTTCGAACTTTTTCCACTACCACGAGCCTTCCTGAAAACTCTCCTGGGGGGAGCAATGTAGTCTTTGACGTAAGATCCCCATTTCTTTGAGCAAATGCGACTGATTCTATCAAAATCCATTACATTGTTTATGCTCGGGTACCCTCCCCATGAGTCTTCCCAAAAAAGGGCACAACTTCCATCCTTGATGTTCCATGTGAGCTGCTCCATAATTAGACTGCTGGAGTTAGATATGAAGTTCCAAATTCTTGATCCCCTAGGAAATTCCCTAACTCTTAATGCCTCCATATCATTGAGGTTGGGGAAGTACTTTCCCCTTATTATCCTTACCCATTTAAGGTTTTGCTCCTTGTGTATTTTCCAAAATAATTTAGCACCTAATGCTTTATTCTGATAGAGCTGATTCTTGATGCCAGTCCCTCCGGCTTCCAATGGTTTGCTTTTTTTGCCCCAAGCTATAAGAGCAAATTCATTTTGATGTCCGGGCCTTGCCAAAAGAATTTCCTTAGTTTCTTAACAATGTCTAAGTAGCTGCCCGGTGGTAATGAGATACACAACATGAGGTAAACTGGGATTGCTGCCAAGGAGGCTTTGATCATAATTATTATTATTATTATTTATTATTAAATCCTATTTTAGAAAGGGGCCATGACACATCCATCAATCAGTAGTCCCTCAAAAAATCAAGCAAACAATCAAACATCAAGATCAAGCAAACAATCATCAAATCCACATCAATCATCACCTTCTTGGGATCAAGAAACATCCAATTCAACAATCAAGCATCACTCTATCAAGTCAGCATTCATTCAATCATCATCCACCAATATACTAAACTAGCTAACATTATATTGTCACTCTTCAATCATCTAATTAATTGAAGCTCATAAGAAGATATGGCTGGAGGACTCTAAGGTCTCTCTCTGTCACCCTTCATACCTTCCTCTCAAATGCCGTGGCTGAATGGACAAAAAAAATTAAACTGTCTATGATCTTATGTTTCTGACAAGTTCTCTAGATATATTGAAGGAATCATTTAGTTTGTCTTCCTGTATTGAAACTTTTAAATCATCTGCCGACAAAAGAATTTTTAAAGAGTGTAACACTGAATTTACTTTTTGACATTACAGGGGTTCATTGTGAAGTCTAGAATGGAGTCTCTTCAGCACTTCAAAAAGCCATGGGTCCATGAGCATGAATCCTGTAAAAGATTAGTGGATGCTGTGGAGACTGAACTTGATATTTTTTGACAATTGAATATCTCACACACGACTTTTATATTCACTTGATTTATTTAAAAAATTAGGATATCCATATTCCATATTGTATTCAGGTGATCATGATAGATCTATCACACCATTGCAATTGAAAGTACCTGAACTTTATTCTTTTTAACAGTCAATCGGACCTATGGGAAGATTAGAACTTAAAGAGTTAGAAACACTTTTACACACTTAATGAGAAACTTTCCTCTTTAAGCTATTTTTTTAGCTTCATTTATTATTAACAAAGATAAAGCTGTAGAAGTATATAAAAGAGAAATTTTTATATAAGTTTTTATTCATTTATTCAGGGTACCAACCAAAGTAAGATTATCATTGCTAAGGGGTTTATGCTCAATATTGTATAGTATTTGTTCATTTCTGGTCTAAATCACTTATTTTAACTCTTTCAAATCCAACTTCAGTCTGAATGAATGGCAAAAGAAGCATATTTGTGGAGTAAGGTATATACTTTTGTACCTTTACATAAATTGCAATGGGGAATTTGTCGACTTGATTGACATGTCGTAGCTATGGGGTGCCCTCAAGAAGATGAGAAAGGACACATTCCCAACTAAAATTTCTGCTCCGAACAAATAGAACCCTGCATTAAAATTCCAACTTAACCACAACACAATGTAAATGTCATTTAAAGAATGATCAAATCTCAAGCATATGAGGGAATTTTAATTTTCTTCCACTTATGAGCAGAATATAGCAATTGACATTGTCTCTCTTTCTCTGAGCAACTCTTCTCTAGGATTTTTGAATGCAATACAATACAGGAAATGAAAGGAAATAAGCAATTGCAATTCTTTGGACTTTTTGTCTTAAATAATAATATTTCACTTTCTCACAGACAACGCTAGAAGTAATAGGTAATTTATAGATGTTTTATTAAATTCATTTGTAAAAAAAATATGTGCAGTTGAATATATATATATTTTCATGTGACAGATTTCATTATGAGTTTATATTTTGTTAGCTTGTTTAATTTTTTATTTTAGTAAAACTTTTGGTAGGAACAATTTTTCTGATAATCAAGAAGAGGCAGTGAGTCTGAAAGAGGTCTGCAACTGTTGCACAATCATCATTTTTCATATAGATTTACATGTCATTGTTTTGTTAAAATTGTTAATGTTTGTAGTTTCAGTCGTATGATCATATATATATATATATATATATATATATATATATAT
>MU225455.1:612918-635723 GCA_018584345.1 Thuja plicata | reverse complement strand
TATTAAAATAATAAATAGCTGGTCATATTTCTCATCATTAAATAATACTATTTTTCCTGAAGTATACATATGAAAATTTGAAGTTACAAAATCATCAAAATTATTATTTATGATTTCCCCATAACTTTTTTCATAAGTTACAATTAATTACAAAGATAATAAACTTCTGTTCAACATACTATTCAAATATTCAATTTATATTGTTTTTTTTTTGTGCCAAAATATGTCTTCTTATTTCTACATGATTAGTGTCACACAATTTGTCCACACTACCTTAAACAAATTCTCATTTCACCATATCTTACCCCTAAAAACATTATACAATAGGCAGGAACTTTGATGCTTGCGTCTCTTGTTAAACATATATTATTCTAATATATGATTGATTAATGAAACATTATAAATTATAATGAATAGACATGTCCCATGAAGGGACATGTCTCTCCTAGCCTCTTTCTCAATATAAATGAAAGAGATATTGTTGCATTTGAAAGATACATACCACATACAATATAGGCAATGCTACTACATTTGCAGTGATCCTAAAGCTTAAATTACGATATGTCACCTCATCAACTTGAGACCGAAGGGAGACAAGTCACACATCGAAACAGGATTCCGTAAAAAGCCTATGGACAGAAAATCTTCTCTTGTTTATAGGCGAGGGGACTTCGTCAGATTGCCTCCTTGGATTTCCATCTACAAACTATCTTGTCTTGCAGTCGGCCCAGTTCTCTCTCTCTCTCGCAACAAGGCTAAGGCTTCAAGGCTTGATTTGGCGTGTTCTCCCCCTTCGCTTCGGCGGGTAGTTTACTATACTTCATTGTCGAAAGATGACTAATAAGCCACTGATGGATATTCCAATAGGCCCGTCGGTACAGGCATACCAGTATTCCACCTAGTCCATGTACTATCGTACGTATTATGGGAGAGGACGCATTTGGACTAGTTATTCCCTCTTGAAGCCAAAAATAGTGGTAGAGCATCGCGGCGAGAATTTGAATATAATTGAAGACTACCGAACGCTGCTTTTACCCCTTCCTCACCCGTGTGGTGAACTAGGAGGGAAGGAACATTTCATGCATGGAATGTTAGAACAGAACGGTTGATAGCTACTTGGGTTAGGCGGCTCAGTGAGACAGGGAAGGACAAACGAAGTGGTGGCTCAAGGAGCCAAATACATGAATGAATCTATACTGTAGAGCTATCACTGCTTGACTACTTCACTACTATAGTCCAGCTCTTACTGCCTCTTGT
Organism: Thuja plicata; assembly: GCA_018584345.1. Taxonomy (NCBI): domain Eukaryota; kingdom Viridiplantae; phylum Streptophyta; class Pinopsida; order Cupressales; family Cupressaceae; genus Thuja; species Thuja plicata. Next base: position 634,466 of record MU225455.1, on the reverse strand, counting down.
GATATCCTTGAGTGGAACCGAGGCCACTGGAAGTTGTTAGCTAATTAACTTTCTTGCAAAGCAACGTGAAAGCGCAAAGCCCCTGTATAGTCAAGGCCTTTTCTTGCTTTAGGAACAATGTGGGGCTAGCTCGCTTACCGAAAAGCGCAGCTGGCTTGTCTACTGGCTAGCAGCGCAGCTGGCTTGCATATTGGATAGCAGCGCTCCCGTCATGCATATTTTTTAATGATTGGAAGAAATGTTGATTTTCTCAGTACATGCATGAGAATGTGGATCATAGACAACACGTATGAAATAATGGACAAAATTTTAAAGAGAGATTCTATCATTGAAAAATAAAATGTTATTACATTTGCAGCGATTCCAAACTTTAGGAGATAGCTGTGAATAATAGAAGGGATCATCATATGGAGAACGCACAATACAGTGTGTTAGCACTGTATATTGAAAAACTTTCAAATTTCGAGCTTTGGCAATTTTCCCGCATCTTTTGGTTCAAAATCCATGTCTTTTCATGCCAAAAAGTCAAATTGTGGTTAAGTTTTCAAAATGCCTTGTTTCAAGCTTTAGTCGCGCTGGCTTTTAATGTATCTTTCTAAGTGAGCAAGTGAGCGACGAGTCATTTTGGGTTGAATCGCGCAGTCGTGGTAATGTCTGGATGAGCTAAGTTAGTAGCGCAAGTGAGCGACGTGGTCATTAAAATGTGTTAATCGCCCAGTTGAGATATCTTTTTAATGTCGGGTTGTTAGTCAGCGACTGAGTGAGTTGAAACAATTTGTTTATCGTTCACTCGCGAAGGTCTAAGTCCTTTGTTAAAAAGCTCAGCGAGCAGTTAAGTTTTGGTCTATCGCGCAGTCGCGGTGATCTTATTCCTTTAGTTTTTGGGTCCGCGACTGAGCGAGAAATATAAAGTGAAGTCTAGTCATTCACTCGGGCTAAATTTTTGTTCATATCTTTTGAGCCCGCGAGTGTGCGAGGAAGTCAGATTATAAGTGTCGCTCACTTGTTCGAGTTCTAACTAATGTTCTTTTTGCAGTGCAAGTAAGCGATGGATTATGTTTTGGTCATCAGATGGTTCCACTCGCTCAGTAGCGCAGGAAGTTTTCAAGGTTTTGAAATGCGCGAGTGCACGACTAAAGAAATCATGTTGGTTACCGCTCACTCGCAGATGAAGTATTGATTAAAGTTTTGAGCCCGCGAGTGCGCGAGGAAGTTAGGTTATAAGTGTCGCTCACTCGTTCGAGTTCTAACTAATGTTCTTTTTGGAGTGCGAGTAAGCGATGGATTATGTTTTGGTCATCAAATGATTCCACTCGCTCACTAGCGCAGGAAGTTTTCAAGGTTTTGAAGTGCGTGAGTGCGCGACTAAAGAAATCATGTTGGTTACTGCTCACTCACAGATGAAGTATTGATTAAAGTTTTGAGCCCGCGAGTGCGCAATGAAGGAAATTGGAGATTGTCGCTCAGTCGCTCATGAAGGGAGTTAAGTCAAAAAAGATCAGCGAGTGAGCGATTGATGAATTATAAAGTTTTTGTGAAGATACTCGCTCAGTCGCAAAGGATCTAATCATGAAAATTTTTCAGCAGCGAGTGCGCGACTGTGAATAAAAAAGGTTCATTGCTCACTCGCGGATAGTTTTGAGCTGAAATATTTTGCAGAGCGATTGAGCGACCAAGTAAAAAGTGCATAAAGAAAATGGTTATCGCTCACTTGCGGAGGTATAAAAACAAATCAAAAAGGCATACTGACTGTGCGATTCACAAATGATTCATGACTTTTGAGTCATCCCTCACTCGAGCACATCCAAGCATGATGAGCTAGAGGTCACCGAGTGCGCGACCAAGGAAGGATTGAGCGATAAAATTTTACTCGCTCACTCTCGCGGGTTTCAAAAGAGTATAGTGCTGAGTCTAGGTCATCGCTCAGTCCCGAATGACATAAGCCCAAGCAAAAAAGAGACTGCGAGTGCGCGACTGGTTGTAAGGAAAGGTCTTATCGCTCACTCGCAAGAAAAAAATTGAATGTAAGCAAAGGACGATGAGTAAGCGACAAGTTGACAGGTGGCTCATTCCTGGCTTACGAAGGCAAAATAGAAAAAGTGAGTACTCTTTTCCAGGAGGGATCAAACAGTGTGAATTAATGATAGCATTAGTTACAGAGAGATGATTTTATGACACTGCAAGTGAGAGAATTTGGCATTCAAGTGGACAAGACGCCGATTAGATGGCTATAAATCTGAATGATTGAGCTTGATTTTGTACAACTCTTGTTTATGCCTTGAATATTTTGCCCTGAAAGCAATAGAGCTTATTTTTCTGAGATAGAAATTTGAGAAAGAAAGATGACTCAAGCTACTACCCGTGCGGCCTCACAAGGGTCTGAGAAGAAGAAAGTTACAACAAAGAGGTATGTGGAAGAATTTGCTGAGTTGTTGCCCAGAACATTGAATGCAAACAACACTAATTGGGATGAATGGAAGGATAGATGGTGCCAGTGAAGAAATCCTGTCACTCCAAATTTCTCTGGTAATACTCTGTTCCATTATTTCTGGAATAATAGGGTTAAAGCAGTTCCTATTTGCAATCCCGGGGAACTAAATATGGCAAATTTGATTGTGCCTGATGTTTAGGTTGATATAGGCCTTATTAAGGAACTTGCTAAGAATTATTACCCAATAGCTAGCGTAATCACAAAGAAAAACAAAGAGACCTTAGTGTCCATAGATAGGAGATCAATAACAGAGGTCTTTGGGATCACTGGTGCATTATGCACAGAGATTGATTTGGAAAAAAATCAGGCAGATTACAAAAAGAGGGAGAAGTTGATGAAGAAGTTTGATATGCCCCGATTCATGCCCAGGGTAGATAGAAATTTGGTGAAAGTCCCAGATAACCTTAAACCACCTTTTGACTTATCCCTCTTTCACCATTATATAAAATGCATAGTGTATGGTCTAACTAGAGTGTTAGGTTTTGATGGAGATTCAACTATACCCCAGGACGTGCTCATGATGGCCATGAATATCCAGCACCCGGAGGTCAATACAGATTATGACTATGTGGGATACATAGTTGAAGTTATACATGCTGCATTGGTAGAAATACAGTCAGATGTCCCTGTACCAACTTTTAAACATTATTCTCATTTAATGTGTATGATTCTATATTTTAACAGGGAGTCCATGGATAAAGAGCTCGAGTTGTTTGTTTCAGAGTATGGTGTCAGTGCGCCAATCCAAAGGTGGACCCAGGTATGGGACAACTCATCTGTGAATTCATCTTTTGTATGCTTCTGTAATTTGATTGTGGATCCAATTTTTGATTTATTGGGAACAAATAGGGAGAGGTTTCCAATTGAGGTTAGAAGAGTTTTAAGACCTTGGGAATTTGTTCAAAATTGGCCAATTACCTACAACTGGTGTGATTTTTTCTTCTTTGACTATATTACTATCATAAGGGTATATGGTTGTACACAACCACCTCACATTCTCCCTAAGTTTGTCCCTCTTAGGGTTGCCTTCTTAGAATTTGTTTGGCAAATTACTTGGGTTGATAAAGAGTTTTTAGAGGGACATAAAAAGGGTACTTTTGTCTCTAGGTTATGGGCGGGTTTTGATTTCTCTATTGGGAAGAGAGTTTTTGATCTGATCAATGATTTCCTGAAGCAGTATAGGATGTCCACAGCATTAGTTAGGTTCTGTGATCTAGAACAATTTGTAAAAATAGCCTTGAATTCTACGATTCGGCAAAAAATTAGAGATCATGAGCCACTGGATGATGAAGATATTGTGAGAAACAAGTTGGATAGGTATGAAGTCCAGGAGAGGAGAAGGATATGGAAATATCTTCTTAGGGTAGAAGCTGATTGGAAGGAATCAGGCAAAAAAATTTCCGGTTTTTTCCCTGACCTCCTATACTTGCAATGAATGGAGGAGATGCTTAAGTCTTATGATACATTAATGTTACAAGTACCACAGTTCAATGCTGAAGATGCACAATCCCAAGGATCTCCTCTTGCTGTTGCACTGCATTATCATGAACATTTGGAACAACAGGAATAACAACATCAAGAAGAGGAAGAGGTTGGTGAAGAGGCTACTTCTGCTAGAGAGCCACCCAAGAAGAAACAGAGAACATGGCACAAAATGGTGCAGGATAGGAATTTAGCTTGGCCAAAGCTGTAATAACAAAGCATGGCAAGTATTTTCGGAAATTAAAAAGGCAAATGCAAAAAGAGCCACCAGCTGAAGGTAAGGGGGATAATCAAATGGTATTGTTTGGAGAAGCTGATGAGAGAGTAATGATGGCAAATGAATTCATGAAAGATGATGAATTCATAAAATCTGAAGAATTCAAGAGCTTCTTAATCAAAATGAAGCAAAAGGATTTAAGGCAAAGCTTGATCACAGGTGAAGGTCAGGAAGAGAAAAATGAGGAGATTGTGAAGACACTCCAGGATTATGATCCTGAGAGTGAATTGCTCATTGTGGATCAGGCCAGATTGCTGGTACAAAATAGTGGGGTAATTTTGATGTCTGGTTGGGACTTACAGTCCACATTTATTATAGATCAAATCAGAAGGCAGGAAGACCCTCTGATGAAAATAGAGATTGAAATTGATGAGGTTTTGAAGGGATCAAGATTTGAACCTAAGTCTAAGACTTTAGCCATTTGGTCTTTGGCCCCTGCTACACAGAAGCCTCTGGTTATGACTATGAGGGAGGAGAAGAGAGCTGATAGAATGATCTGGAATTCACAGAATACCACTGATACTGAGATCACCTGGCTTATGACTCAGGTATCCTTCATGAATTTGGCAAAAACAAAGGACTTGTCAAAAAGATATGAGACAACATTTGGCCAAATGATGGCCCTGGCAAAAAAGCATGAAGAAGTTGTGGTTCATAATCACACCTTGGACGAACAAATAGCACAATTAATAGAAGAATTGGAAGAAAGTAAGAAGAATGCAGCCCCTCAAGAGGTAGCAAAAGATGAGAAAAATGTTGTAATGGAGACCAAAGAAGACTCAACACTTGCAGAAGGGAAATCTAAAGAGTTGTCACAGGGGCCAAGTATTGATATCATGTCTATTACACTGCCTATATTACAATAGCGAATTGATGTTTTGAAAGGAAAACCTGTAGTATACACATTATATGGCTCATTGCAGGAAGCCTCAAAGACAGCAGCTGAAGCCATGACTTTTTTGGAGCCCACTTTCAAGTTCTGGTCAGGAAAAGCCAGAGTAATGGATAAATTGAAGAAGGCTATCTTGTATAGTGATGAATTTCCTGACAAAGTATCTGACACTATTGAGATAATTAGTGAAATGAATGATACTTATGCATTCTTCAATGGCAAAGCTGATTTAATTGGTAACAGGTTGCATTTATTTTGTGATAAGTGCTCTCCATTGATTCCAAAAGTTTATGATGAATCGGGTGTGTTGAAACCACAATCAGAATGGAAAGCGGAATTTGATGGATTGTTCAAAGATGAAGAAATAAAACAGCGCCTAGAAAAGGATACTAATGCAAAATATTGCAATGAATTGATTGATAACCTTTTCAAGGTTGAAACAGATATGACAAAATTTGTTGCTGAGGCCAGGACAACCATGGATGCCAAGTGGACGAAATTTGTTACGAAGTTGGAATAGGAGAATACTTTTGATTGGCCCACCGCCAAGGAGGTGAACAGGTGGGAAACCAAGCTGAAAGGATAGCAAAGATATTTTCAAATGTAACAACAAATTTTGTTCAGACTTTGCATACATACTGCCACCCGTGTTTTGTTTTAATGTTGTTTTTCTATTAGTTGCAAAAGTTGTTGCAAAAATTTTGTAAATCTTTCCCATGTAGTCTGTAGCTTGTTATGTCCTTAGTTATAAAATAATTTCAAGACTACTGGGAAAATGATAGCCATTTTTTCATTTGGGAGTACAAGTTCAAGTTGTATAAACTCTGGTTTAAGACCAATCTATTTTGACCAGGGTTTTGAAATTTATTGTTGGATGTAATAGCAACTTTTGATATTGAATACATATAAAATCCATCAATAGTTTCTAAAACATATGATGAGTATTTTGTCTTCATTGTTGTGTTCTGAATTTTATTTAAATTGGATGCTCAAGGAATGTTCAATTTATACGTCTGTTAGGCAAATTTTGAAATAGTTTTAGGGTTCTTTCAAGGAAAGATTAAAATTTCCTTAGGGTTGTTTCAGTGAGATTCAGGGTTTATAATGAATTTGACGAATTAAGTTGTCATATGAGTGAAGGTAGATATGTAAGGTATATCTATTTTTATGTCAGATTTGTCGTTGTTTTATGTTCTTGTTCATGAGCAATTGGTTATGAATATTTGACTCCATACCCTATGATAAAACACTGGTCTGTTTTCCATTGAAATAGTTGACTGTCACTATTAAAATTGATCTTTATTTTATGTTTTGATCTGTCAAATAAATGTTGCAAAGGTCAATCCCTGTAATTCCATTCATATATGCTAGAATGATTTTTTGATTTGGTTATTCTAAGATAGAAGGGTATTCACGCCCGAGTTTATGGAGCTCAAAGTGTAGGGGGTTTGAAAACCCTGTTTCTGTCATTCTATATCTTGCTTGATCAGTGTCTGGGATAAATAGAGCAAGCTCGTTGAGAGTTTTTTTAATATGTCAGCAAGAAAAGGAATTAACAGAAAATGGCGACTCTATTGAGGACTTTCAAGGAATGCGTGTGAAGGTTTGAAAATCCTGTTCATATATATCAATTCCTTGAAATCCAGTTTTTGAAATCACAAATTGTGTCATATCCTCTAATATCATTGATGAAGTGAAATTTTTTTTATTGTTCCCAAAACCTTTTGGGTGGCGACTCCGAGTAATTGGTTATAGTGTTTCTAAGGGGAACATTAGCAGATCAAGTGTATGAAATTTCATTTTAGTTAGAATAAGGAATGCAAAGACAAACACAAAGAATCACTCTCAAGCAACATCAGAGAGTGATGTTTCTTAAATTTATAGAAAGAACCATTCTAGGAAGGGAGAATCTTATAACAACACCTCTTGGAAGCCTAGATCTGTAGGTCCAAGTCAATCCTTAGGTACCATTCCTGAGAAAGAAATTACTGAACCTTTGAATCCTGAGTCTGACACTACAGGTTATTTTTAGGATATATTTAACCCTAGACCAAAGAGTGTATATCAAGAAAAGGGGGAAACATCCTCCTATTTCAAGGGTATCCCTTGTGAACGGGTTGAAAACCAAAAGGGAGATAATTTGATGAATATATATGATTCTTCCAGTTCTGATATTGAAGAAGTCCTTAGGGATAATAACCTTTTGAAAAAGGAATTGGATGAACTCTTAATTATTAAACAGAAGAATTATGAGGCTAGAGAACAAATTATAAATTCCATCACTGAGAGAGAAAATTTGAAGAAGCGGGTTGTCCAATTAAAATTGGCAGCTCAGGGTGCAAATGAGGGATTTCATGGTTTGAATAAAGAACGTTTTGGAGATGTGGACACCTTGAGAAAAGAATGCCAAGAAACAGAGCACTTGCTTAAGAAAAGTGATTCCCGAGATACAGGCCCTGTGGTGAGGCAAGTAATAAATTATGAATGTCAAAATCCTCCTAAATCTAAAAAATCTGCACAAAATGTATCAGCAACTAATACTAGACAAACAAATGTTGATAAAGGAAAACAAAAGCTTACTGGTGTTCAATTTTCTGAGCCTAAAATTGAACAATGTGTATCTCAGGATATGTTTTCACTTGATATGGAGATAGAGAGGGCTAGAAAGACCAAAGATGATATTGCAAGACAATTGGAAAAAGCAAAATTAGAAGCTACTGCTGCAGAGATGAAAAGAAGGATTACTTTTTTGGTTTCTATAACTAACACCAATGCAACAAATGATATTGTTGCAGTTACTCGAATCATGCTTGTAAATACCTCTAGTATTCAGAATACTAGTAGTAATAGGAATACCCAGACATATCGTACAACTCAAGAAGGTGCATCGCAACTAGGAGAGAGTGGATTGAACAATACTGGTGGTCAACAAAATGTAGGCATTGGTAATAGTGGCCAAAATATTGGTACTAATTTTCAGAGAAGACCTATTCATTTAGAAAGATATAGGCAAATGGTTTTTGAAATGGTATCCCTGGCCAACCAAATCCTATTCCAAATGAGATCAGAGATAAGATTCCCAAATTCAGTGGGAATAATGTTATAACTGGTGAGAAGCATCTAAAAGTTTTCACGGATACAATGAATGATTATGAGATTGGAGATGAAGATGATGTGATGAAATTGTTTGTGCAGTCTCTGATTGAGGATGCAAGAGATTGGTACCAAAGTTTGCCTGATAATAGTATTTACTCATGGGATGAATTTGTGAGAAGTTTCAAGGAACAGTATGGTGACAAGGTAAACTCTGACCTTTTATGTTGAATGAATTCAACAACTTGAAATTTTTTGCAAATGAAGGCATTGCTGAATTCAACATTAGATTTCAAAAGGCTATGTATAAATTTTTCCAAGTGTTAAGACTAGATGAAAATGTATGCCTCACCACATACTGTAATGCTTTAGATGGGAAGACAACTTATTCGCTCAGAGATAAAGATCCTCAAACTATGAGAGAGGCATATAAGTTGGCCATAAACATATAAAGCAATAGAAGAGCTTCTGGCAAGCTTGGAAAACGAGATGACAATAGACTCTGGAAAGAGTAAAAAACACAGTCAAATAAGAATCCCAAAGAAGAAGATAAAATGGATACATTGGTAAGTGTGGTGAAAGATCTTGCTGCTAAGGTAGACAAAAATGAAAAGGGGTTTCAAAATAATAGGCCACAATATCAAAGGCAAGATAAGCCTTACAAACTGTAAGATTTTCCTTATAAAACTCAGTGGAAGGACGGAAAACCTGTGCCAGAAGAACAAACTGATCCTAAGAACAAATACATCCCTGATCCATTGAAAAACAACAATGCACATCATGTAAAAAACACTCCTTGGTGCATGGCTTGTAATATGCCTCATTCCCCTTATCAATGTGAAGTAGCTCAGGGCATGGTGGAGCCACGTGAAAATATTGGAACACAAGAAAGCCAGAATGAGAAAAAACCTACAATAAACATGTGTGCACTTACTATTGAAGATGACAATGGCAGCTCAGAGGAAGAGCCAGAAGAAAATATGCCAATCACAGTAAATGGTACAAACACTATATTAGAACATGTTCAATTTGGAATGCCTAATGATGAGGAGATAAGGTTTCTTACTATTGTTGCTATGACACAGGCAAGAAGTTCATATCAGCTTAGGAATAGAAAGGTTGATCAAAGTGGGAACTAGTCTGGTTCACTTTTTATCACAGAAGTCATAGATGAAGAATCTACACATGATGTGGAAAAAACAAAAAAAGGGAAAGATAGAAAAGGATGAACTAAAGGACACTTTGGTTAAGGAAAATAAAATTACACCTGCTAATGAACAAAAACCAAGACAGTTGAAAGAAGCTAGAGGTAAATTTTCTTCTGAAAATATCATAAACTTTCCAAGTTTTGACATGAAACAAGATTTATCCCAAATGAAGGTATATGTCCCTCTAATTGAGATTTTCAAAATCAAAGAGCATTGAGAAGCTGCTTTGTCACTACTATTTGATTTACCTGATATACACGATACTGCTGCTCTGAATGATGAATTAAGGGGGAAGCAAGAAGAAAAGGATGAAATCCCAATCTGTCTAGGAAATGTAATTATCCAAGATCCAGACCAGATTGATCATTTTTATCTAACACTGCTCACAAATAATATGCTACTAAAAAATTGTATGATGGACTCAGGAGATGCTGTTAATGTGATGACTTATACTGTCATGAAACAATCGGGTTTAGAGGTGGATACTGCTTTTGGTAAATGTTATGCCATGGACAACAGGGAAGTACCTGTAGTAGGAAATTTACAAGGATTAGAGGTAAAACTTGCTGCATACCCTGAGGTCACTTTTAAAATAGATGTTGTGGTTGTGGATTCACCGCCTCATTATGGTATGGTTGTATCAAGACAGTGTGTTGCAGCTATTGGAGGACATGTACAATTGAATTTGTCCTTTGTTATTATTTATGTTAATGGGAAAGAATCAAAACTATTGCGAGAGCCTAGATCTCCATTTTATGTTGAAAAAATTGAACCAAACATGCTGAATTGCTTTGTGGATGTAGATATGCATAATTTCAAGGTTAAAAAGATTCAAGTGCAATTGAAAAACACAGATCCCATAATAGAAGAATTAGAATTGCAACAGCATGGACTGTGGCAAATGTATTTTGATGGAACATGCTCTAGAGAAGGATCAGGAGCTGGTGTACTATTTGTCTCTCCATCAGGTATTACTTTCGAGTGCTCATTTTTGTTGTCCTTTCAATGTACAAACAATACAGCTAAATATGAGGCATTTTTGTTGTGATTAGAAATAGAAATCAAACATGGCATTAAGTTATTAAGAGTTTTTGGTGATTCGGAGCTAGTCATATCCCAAATTAGATCAAAATATGTTGCTAAAAATGATAGGCTAAAACAGTATAAGCATGATGTATGGGATAGCATTGAATTCTTTGATGCATTTTCCATTAACTAGATAGAGAGATCTATGAATATCATGGCAGAGTTTTTGGCTAATGTGGCCTTGAAAAATGATGATTTAACGCTAGCAGGAGTATCTATTGTGGAAACCAAGACTAGGCCTTCCATTCCTGACAATGTACATAATTGGAAGGTTTTTGAAAGTGATGAAGATATCCTTAATTTCATTCAATGTGTGGATAATTATGAAGGGCAAGTCATTGACTGTAATAATTTGATATAAATTATTGATGGTAAAGAAACCATATTTGGCAATGAAATTCTGCAGTTGCAAACAAATGAAATCCCTAAAGGACTAACTCAATTGGAGGGATTGTTTACTGATAATAATAGTCACATGTGCCAAAGTCTACGGCCAAATTGGATGAATTTGAGGAGGTAAACTTGGGATTAGAGTGTGATCCTAAGATTGTATATATTGGAAAGAAGTTGGCTCCTCATGTGAGAATAAATTTCATTAGCTTGTTGAAAATATTCAAACATGTTTTTGCTTGGTCTTATGAAGACCTTAAGGCTTATAGGGAAGATCTCTTTCAACATGAAATTCCATTAAAAGATGATATTAAGACTTTTAGACAAAAACAAAGGCCAATCAATCCTTTTTTAGCTCCCAAAATGTAGCAAGAGTTGACAAAGCTCAGAAAGGTTGGGATCATAAAGCCAATTAAACATTCTGCTTGGGTGTCCAATTTGGTCCTAGTCAGAAATAAAAATGGATACATCAGGCTATGTGTTGATTTCAGAAACCTCAATGTAGCTTCTCTAAAAGATAATTATTCTTTTCCTAACATGGAGGCAATGCTACAAAGAGTTACTAGTTGTGATTTGCTATCTATGATGGATGGTTTTTCTGGTTACAACCAGGTGCTGGTTCAAGAATCTGAACAATTTGAGACAGCTTTTACTACCCCACGGGGCACATATGTCTATGTGAGAATGTCATTTGGCCTGATGAATGCAGGAGATACTTTCCAAAGAGCCATGGATGTGTCTTTTAAGGAGTTTATAAATATAATTATGGTAATATATCAAGACGATTTAACTGCATATTCCCAAAAGGTTGAGGATCATTGTAAACACTTGGAAAAGATTTTTACTAAAGCCTTGGAGTATGGGATTTCATTAAATTCAAAGAAGTGTCACTTTGTTGTGACAGAAGGTAAGTTATTGGGGCATATAGTGTCCAAAGAAGGTGTCAGGATTGATCCTGAAAGAGTGGAAGCCATTAACAAAGTCTTGCCCCCAAAAAATATCAAAGGTGTTCAGTATTTCCTTGGGAAAGTAAATTTTTGTAAGGAGGTTCATTGCAAACTTTGCTGAGATAGTAAAGCCCATTGTTAAATTACTAAAGAAAAATGATAAGTTTGAATGGGATAAGGATGCTCAGTAAGCTTTTGATGAGATAAAAGTAGCTATTCAACAAGCACTTGTATTAAGATCTCCAGATTATGAAAAGCCTTTTTCTATATTTTATTTTGCTTCATTCCATACAATTGTTGTAGTACTTTTGCAGAAGGATGATGAAGGTTTTGATCATCCCATAGAATTATTTAGTAAGTCTCTGCAAGCAACAAAACTTAATTATGAGATAATGGAGAAACAAGCATATGCATTGGTCAAAGCAGTCAAGGTTTTTAGAACTTATCTAGTTTGTGTAAAAATAATTGCTTATGTGCTACATGCTACAGTGAAAGATATATTGTCTCAGTCTGAAGTTACCGGAAAAATATGTAGATGGATCATCAGGATCCAAGAATTTAATCTAGAAATTCAAGTCACCAAATTGGTAAGGGGTTTGGGTTTGGCCAAGCTGATTACTGACGCAAACATGGAGTTGGCCCAAGTCAATGATGTACAAACAATAAATATGAATTTGACTAGTATACAACTGCAGCCATGGTATACTGATATTGTGTTTTTTCTAAAAAATGGTAAATGTCGAGAGCATATGTCAAATAATCAAAAAAGGACTCTGAAATTGTAGGCTCAAAGGTATGTCTTGATACAAGGTGATTTATTTTGGAAGAATAGAGATGGAATTCTATTATTATGTTTGGATGAATCACAATCTAAAAGAGTATTGAAAGAAATGCATAGAGGTGGGTATGGGGGGCATTATTCTGCCAAGACCACATCTCACAAAATAATCAGAGCTGGATTCTATTGGCCATGTCTTTTCAAAGATACTTAGAAGTTTGTACATAGGTGTGAACCTTGCCAAAGGTTTTCTTCTAAGATGAAATTTTCAGGAGCTTTGCTTTTAAATCCTATGACTGTTGAAGCACCTTTTGCCCAATGGGGCCTTGATTTTATTGGTGAATTCACAGAAAAATCCAGTGGAGGCCATAGTTGGATTCTTGTAGCTACAGAATATTTCACAAAATGGATAGAGGCAGTTCCATCAAAAAGGGCTACCATCAAGGTAGTAATGGATTTCTTGATGGATAATATTCTGACAAAATTTGGTATTCCCACTAAATTAATCATGGACAATGCCATATGTTTTAGATCTGAGGAGTTTAAGGATTTCCGTGAAGACTATGGCATTATTGTATCTTATTCCTCACCATATCATCCTCAAGCAAATGGACAAGCTGAGTCCAGCAACAAAAGCATCATGAAAATCATTAAGAGGATTTTGGAGAAAAACAAAAAGTCTTGGCATTCAAAACTGAAATTAGCCCTTTGGGCTGACAGGGTAAAAGTGAAAAGAGCAATAGGGGTGTCCCCTTTTGAAATGGTCTATCAAACTCAGGCAAGATTTCCCTTAAATAATTTGGTACATGTGTATAAATTTATGCAAGAAGAAGAGTTTGAAGAACAAGAACCCATGATGGAGAGGATGGATCAATTGGTGGAACTAGAAGAAATAAGAACAAAGGCACATAAAAGAAATATGAAGCTCCAACAGAAGTCCAAGTACTTGTTTGACAAAAGATCAACTGAAAGAAAATTTCAGATAAATGATATGGTGCTTCAGTGGAATGCTAGGAAAGAAGAGAAGGGCAAACATGGTAAATTTAAATCATTGTGGATGGGCCCCTTTGTAGTCCAGGAATTTCATGGTCAAGATTCTTATTTTCTGGAAGACCCTAATGTTGAGATATAGGAATTTCCAGTGCATGGACAATTTCTGAAACATTATTTCTCATAAATTTCTTTTTCCATGCACGGTAGAATAGGTTTTCCTGTTATAGTTTGGTTGTGTTGTGTATGCATGTACAATTTTTCTTTAGTTTGTGGTCTGTCTCCCATAGTTTTGGTTTCTAATTTTAATCTTGCAATTAACTTTCTCCAGTCATAGCCATTGTTAGCACTGTATATTGAAAAAATTTCAAATTTCGAGCTTTGGCAATTTTCCCGCGTCTTTTGGTTCGAAATCCATGTCTCTTCATGCCAAAAAGTCAAATTGTTCTTAAGTTTTCAAAATGCCTTGTTTCAATCTTTAGTTGCGCAGTTGCACTGGCTTTTAAAGTATCTTTCTAAGTGATCGAGTGAGCGACGAGTCATTTTGGGTTGAATCGCGCAGTCGCGATCATGTCCAGATGAGCTAAGTTAGCAGCGCGAGTGAGCGACGTGGTCATTAAAATGTGTTAATCGCACAGTCGGGATGTATTTCTAATGTCGGGTTGTTAGTGAGCGACTGAGCGAGTTGAAACAATTTTTTTATCGTTCACTCGCGAAGGTCTAAGTCCTTTGTTAAAAATCTCAGCGAGTCAGTGAGTAGTTAAGTTTTGGTCTATCGCGCAGTCGCGGTGATCTTATGCCTTTAGTTTTTGGGTCCGCGACTGAGCGAGAAATATAAAGTGAAGTCTATTCGTTCACTCGGGCTAAATTTTTGTTCATATCTTTTGAGCCCGCGAGTGCGCGAGGAAGTCAGGTTATAAGTGTCGCTCACTCGTTCGAGTTCTAACTAATGTTCTTTTTGTAGTGCAAGTAAGCGATGGATTGTGTTTTGGTCATTAGATGGTTCCACTCACTCAGTAGTGCAGGAAGTTTTCAAGGTTTTGAAATGCGCGAGTGCGCGACTAAAGAAATCATGTTGGTTACCGCGCACTCGCAAATGAAGTATTGATTAAATTTTTGAGCCCGCGAGTGCGCAAGGAAGTCAGGTTATAAGTGTCGCTCACTCGTTCAAGTTCTAACTAATGTTCTTTTTCCAGTGCGAGTAAGCGATGGATTATGTTTTGGTCGTCAAATGGTTTCACTCGCTCAGTAGCGCAGGAATCTTTCAAGGTTTTGAAATGCGCGAGTGCGCGACTAAAGAAATCATGTTGGTTACCGCTCACTCGCAGATAAAGTATTGATTAAATTTTTGAGCCCGCGAGTGCGCGATGAAGGAAATTGGAGATAGTCGCTCAGTCGCTCATGAAGGGAGTTAAGTCAAAAAAGATCAGCGAGTGAGCGATTGATGAATTATAAAGTTTTTGTGAAGATAATCGCTCAGTCGTGAAGGATCTAATCATGAAACATTTTCAGTAGCGAGTGCACGGCTGTGAATAAAAAAAGGGTCATCGCTCACTCGCGGATAGTTTTGAGCTGAAATATTTTGCAGAGCGATTGAGCGACCAAGTAAAAAGTGCATAAAGAAAATGGTTATCGCTCACTCGCGGAGGTAGAAAAACAAATAAAAAAGGCATAGCGACTGTGCGAATGGCAAATGATTCATGACTATTTTGAGTCATCGCTCACTTAGGCACATACAAGCATGATGAGCTAGAAGTCAGCGAGTGCGCGACCAAGGAAGGATTGAGTGATAAAATTTAACTCGCTCACTCTCGCGGGTTTTAAAAGGGTAAAGTGTTGAGTAGCGAGTCCACGATTGATATAAGGAATAGTGTTGCCACTCACTCGTGCAAGTATAAATGCAAAGGATAAAGAAGTAGCGAGTACACGATTGCTAAATGATAAAGTTTCCATCTAGGTCATCGCTCAGTCGCGAATGACATAAGCCCAAGCATAGAAGAGACCGCAAGTGCGCGACTGTTTGTAAGGAAAGGTCTTATCACTCACTCGCAAGGACAAATTTGAATGTAAGCAAAGGACGATGAGAAAGCTACAAGTTGACAGGTGGCTCATTCCAAGCTTACGAAGGCAAAAAGAGAAAAAGTGAGTACTCTTTTCCAGCATGGATTAAACAGTGTGAATTAATGACAACATTAGTTACAGAGAGATGATTGTATGACACTGCAAGTGTGAGAATTTGGCATTCAAATGGACAAGACGTCGATTAGATGGCTATAAATCTGAATGATTGAGCTTGATTTTGTACAACTCTCGTTTATGCCTTGAAGATTTTGCTGTGAAAGCAACAAAGCTTGTTTTTATGAGATATAAATTTGAGAAAGAAAGATGAGTCAAGCTACTACCAGTGTGGCCTCACAAGGGTCTGAGAAGAAGAAAGTTACAACAAAGAGGTATGTGGAAGAATTTGTTGAGTTGTTGCCCAGAACATTGAATGTAAACAATACCAATTGGGATGAATGGAAGGATAGATGGTGTGAGTGAAGAAATCATGTCACTCCAAATTTCTTTAGTAATACTATGTTCCATTATTTTTGGAATAATAGGGTTAAAATAGTTCCTATTTGCAATCCCTGGGAACTAAACATGGCAAAGTTGATTATGCCTGATGTTTACGTTGATATAGGCCTTATTAAGGAACTTGCTAAGAATTATTACCCAATAGCTAGGGTAATCAAAAAGAAAAACAAAGAGACCTTAGTGTCCATAGATATGAGATCAGTAACAAAGGTATTTGGGATCACTGGTGCATTATGCACAAAGATTGATTTGGAAAAAATTTAGGCAGATTACAAAAAGAGGGAGAAGTTGATGAAGAAGTTTGATATGCCCAGATTCATGCCCAGGATAGATATAAATTTGGTGAAAGTCCAAGATAACCTTAAACCGCCTTTTGACTTATCACTCTTTCACCATTATATAAAATGCACAGCGTATGGCCTAACTAGAGTGCTAGGTTTTGATGGAGATTCAACTGTACCCCAAGACTTCCTCATGACGGCCATGAATATCCAGCACCCGGAGGTCAATACAGATTATGACTATGTGGGATACATAGTTGAAGCTATACATGCTGCATTGGTAGAAATACAGTTAGATGCCCATGTACCAACTTTTAAACATTATTCTCATTTAATGTGTATGATTCTATATTTTAACAGGGAGTCCATGGATAAAGAGCTCAAATTATTTGTTTCAGAGTATGGTGTCAGTGCGCCAATCCAAAGGTGGACCCAGGTATGGGACAACTCATTTGTGAATTCATCTTTTGTATGCTTCTATAATTGGATTGTGGATCCATTTTTTGATTTATTGGGAACAAATAGGGAGAGGTTTCCAATTGAGGTTAGAAGAGTTTTAAGACATTGGGAATTTGTTCAAAATTGTCCAATTACTCACAACTGGTGTGATTTTTTCTTCTTTGACTATATTACTATCATAAGGGTATATGGTTGTACACGACCACCTCACATTCTCCCTAAGTTTGTCCCTCTTAGGGTTGCCTTCTTATAATTTGTTTGGCAAATTACTTGGATTGATAAAGAGTTTTTAGAGGGACATAAAAAGGGTACTTTTGTCGTTAGGTTATGGGTGGGTTTTGATTTCTCTATTGGGAAGAGATTTTTTTATCTAATCAATGATTTCCTGAAGTAGTATAGGATGTCCACAACATTAGTTAGTTTATGTGATCCAAAACAGTTTGTAAATATAGCCTTGAAGTCTATGACTCCTTGGCAAAAAATCAGAGATCATGAACCACTGGATGATGAAGATATTGTGAGAAACAAGTTGGGTAGGCATGAATTCTAGGAGAGGAGAAGGAAATGGAAAAATATTCTTAGGGCAGAAGATGATTGGAAGGAATCAGACAAAAAAAAATTTGGTTTTTTCCCTGACCTCCCATACTTGCAGAGAATGGAGGAGATGCTTAAGTCTTATGATACATTAATGGCACAAGTACCACAGTTCAATGCTGAAGATGTACAATCCCAAGGATCTCCTCTTGTTGTTGCACTTCATGATCAGGAGCATTTGGAACAACAGGAAGAACAACATCAAGAAGAGGAAGAGGTTGGTGAAGAGGCTACTTTTGCCAGAGAGCCACCCAAGAAGAAACAGAAAACAGAGCACAAAATGGTGCAGGATAGGAAGAGCTTGGCCAAAGCTGTAATATCAAACCATGGAAAGTATTTTCGGAAATTAAAAAGGAAAATGCAAAAAGAGCCACCAGTTGAAGGTAAGGGGGATAATCAAATGGTATTGTTTGGAGAAGCTGATGAGAGAGAGTAATGATGGCAAATGGTTTCATGAAAGATGATGAATTCATAAAATCTGACGAATTCAAGAGCTTCTTAATCAAAATGAAGCAAAAGGATTTAAGGAAAAGCTTGATCACAGGTGAAGGTCAGTAAGAGAAAAATGAGGAGATTGTGAAGACACTCTAGGATTATGATCATGAGAGTGAATTGATCACTATGGATCAGGCCAGATTGTTGGTACAAAATAGTGGGGTACGGTTGATGCCTGGTTGGGACTTACAGTCAAAATTTATTATAGATCAAATCAAAGGCAAGAAGACCCTCCGATGAAAATAGAGATTGAAATTGATGATGTTTTGAAGGGATCAAGATTTGACCCTAATTAAAAGACTTTAGCCGTTTGGTCTTTGGCCCCTGCTACACAGAAGCCTCTGGTTATGACTATAAGGGAGGAGAAGAGAGCTGATAGAATGATCTGGAATTTGCAAAATACCACTGATACTAAGATTGCCCAGCTTATGACTCAGGTATCCTTCATGAATTTGGCAAAAACAAAGGACTTGTCAAAAATATATGAGACAACATTTGGCCAAATTATGGCCCTGGCAAAAAGCATGAAGAAGTCGTGGTTCATAATCACACCTTGGAGGAACAAATAGCACAATTAAAAGAAGAATTGGAAGAAAGTAAGAAGAATGCAGCCCCTCACGAGGCAGAAAAAGATGAGACAAATGTTGTAATGGAGACATAAGAGGACTCGACACTGGAAGAAGGAAAATCTAAAGAGCTATCAGAGGGGCCAAGTATTGATATCATGTCTATTACACTGCCTATATTACAACATAGAATTGATGTTTTGAAAGGAAAAAATGAATTAGTATACACATTATATGGCTCATTGGAGGAAGCTTCAAAGACAACAGCTGAAGCCATGAATTTTCTGGAGCCCACTTTCAAGTTCTGGTTAGGAAAAGACAGAGTAATGGATAAATTGAAGACGACTATCTTGTATAGTGATGAATTTCCTGACAAAGTATCTGACACTATTGAGATAATTAGTGAAATGAATGATACTTATGCATTCTTCAATGGAAAAGCTGAGGTAATTGGTAACAAGTTGCAGTTATTTGGTGATAAGTGCTCAGTTATTTGGTGATAAGTGCTCTCCATTGATTTCAAAAATTTGTGATGAATCAGGTGTGTTGAAACCACAATAAAAATGGAAAGCAGAATTTGATGGATTGTTCAAAGATGAAGAAATAAAATAGCGCCTAGAAAAGGATACTAATGCAGAATATTGCAATGAATTGATTGATAACCTTTTCAAGGTTGAAACAGATATGACAAAATTTGTTGTTGAGGCCAGAACAACCGTGGATGCCTGGTGGATGGAAGTTGTTACCAAGTTGGAATAGGAGAATAATTTTGATTCGCCCACCACCAAGGAGGTGAACAGGTGGGAAACCAAGCTGAAAGGATAGAAAAGATATTTTCAAATGTAACAACAAATTTTGTTCAGACTTTGCATACATACTACCACCTATGTTTGGTTTTAATGTTGTTTTTCTATTAGTTGCAAAAGTTGTTGAAAAGATTTTGTAAATCTTTCCCATGTAGTCTATAGCTTGTTGCATCCTTAGTTATAAAATGATTCCAAGACTACTGGGAAAAGGATATCCATTTTATTCATTTGGGAGTACAAGTTCAAGTTGTATAAACTCTGGTTTAAGACCAATCTATTTTGAGCAGGGTGTTGAAATTTATTGTTGAATGTAATAGCAAATTTTGATAATGTATAAAAATGAAATTCATCAATAGTTTCTGAAACATATGATGAGTATTTTGTCTTCATTGTTGTGTTCTGAATTTTATTTAAATTGGATGCTCAAGGAATGTTCAATTTATACATTTTTTAGGTAGATTTTGAAATAGTTTTAGGGTTCTTTCAAGGAAAGATTAAAATTGCCTTAGGGTTGTTTCAGTGAGATTCATGGTATATAATGAATTTGATGAATTAAGTTGTCATATGTGTGAAGGTAGATATATAAGGTATATCTATATGTCAGATCTTTCATCATTTTAAGTTCTTGTTCATGAGCAATTGGTTATGAATATTTGACTCCATACCCCAGGATAAAACACTGGTCTATTTTCCATTGAAATAGTTGACTATCACTATTAAAATTGATCTTTATCTTTATGTTTTGATCTATCAAATAAATGTTGCAGAGGTCAATCCCTGTAATTCCATTCATATATGCTAGAATGATTCTGTGATTTGTTTATTCTAAGATAGAAGGGTATTCACGCCTGAGTTTATGGATCTAAATGTGTAGAGGATTTAAAAACCCTATTTCTGTCATTATATATCTTGCTTGATCAGTGTCTAGGATAAATAGAGCAAGCTCGTTGAGAGTTTTTTTAATATGTCAGCAAGAAAACGAACAAAAAGAAAATGGTGACTCTACTGAGGAATTTCAAGGAATGCGTGTGAAGGTTAGTTTGAAAATCCTGTTCATATATATCAATTCCTTGAAATCCAATTTTTGAAATCACAAATTGTGTCATATCTTCTAATATCATTGTTGAAGTGAAATTTTTGTTATTATTCCCAAAAACTTTTGGGTGGAAACTCCGAGTAATTGGTTATAGTGTTTCTAAGGGGAACATTAGCAGATCAAATGAAATTTCATTTTAGTTAGAATGAGGAATGCAAAGACAGACACAAAGAATCACTCTCAAGCAACATCAAAGAGTGATGTTTCTAAAAGTTCTAGAAAGAACCATTCTAGGAAGGGAGAATCTTATAAAAACACCTCTTGAAAGCCTAGATCTGTAGGTCCAAGTCAGTCCTTAGGTACCATTCCTGAGAAAGAAATTACTGAACCTTTGAATCTTGAGCCTGACACCATGGGTTATTTTGAGGATATATTTAACCCTAGACCAAAGAGTGTATATCAATAAAAGGGGGAAACATCCTCCTATTTCAAGGGTATCCCTTGTGAGCGGGTTGAAAACCAAAAGGGAGATAATATGATGAATATATATGATTCTTCCAGTTCTGATATTGAAGAAGTCCTTAGGGATAATAACCTTTTGAAAAGAGAATTGGATGAGCTATTACTTATCAAACAGAAGAATGATGAGGCTAGAGAAGAACAAATTATAAATTCCATCACTGAGAGAGAAAATTTGAAGAAGCGGGTTGCCCAATTAAAATTGCCAGCTCAGGGTGCAAATGAGGGATTTCATGGTTTGAATAAAGAACTTTTTTGAGATGTGGACACCCTTAGAAAAGAATGCCAAGAAAGAGAACCCCTGCTTAAGAAAAGTGATTCCTGAGATACAGGCCCTGTGGTGAGGCAAGTCATAAATTATGAATGTCAAAAGCCTCCTAAATCTAAAAAATTTGCACAAGATGTATCGACAACTAATACTAGACAAACAAATGTTGTGTGAGGCCTGCCCCAACACGACATAGATTAGCACTATCTTTCACTTGTATGTTCTCTTGTCGAAACTGATTTTGTTATAGTTGGACTTTTGGGATACATGTAAAACTTTATGGATTGTTGAAACCTTTACTTGTAAACAACAC
>MU225455.1:582410-592742 GCA_018584345.1 Thuja plicata | reverse complement strand
TATATATATATATATAATGCAAACTTATATTATTCTAATATATGATTGATTAAAGAAACATTATAAAATTATAATGAGTAGACATGTCCCAATAAGGGACATGTCTCTCCTAGCCTCTTTCTCAATATAAATGAAAGAGAGATTGTTGCATTTGAAAGATAGATATCACATACAATATAGGCAGTGCTAGATCCTAAAACTTAACAAAAACAATTTATTTTTTCTAATTTGATTAATATATATTTGGACAATTAAATTGTTGGCTATGATACTTAAGGGTTAGTTTAAACACATCTGTTTATTTATCAATACCTTTGTAACATGTCAACATGTTAATGGTTTGGATAAATTTTCGAATGAAATATTCACAATGGGTGACAAATTGCTTTCCTTAAAAACAATTTAAATCATTATTTTTTATTTTATAAATATGATTTTATGAGCCTGTCGGAGATTTCTATATTATTTTTCACATTGCTTTTTCCATGTAAACATTCTAAAAAATAGCACAATTCAATTGTACTTAGCATCTTGGCTCCCAACATTATGGTCAAACCATATTAAAAAATGACTATTTGCTAGATGTTTGAGACTTTAAGAGATTAGTAAAGCTAGTATTGGTTAAAGATAAGATGTATGCAATTGTCAGTTTTGGTTAAATTTTCTAGAAAGAATATATGTGAACATAAAACACTATTTATTATTTGATGACATTTGTTCTGATTAAGTAAAAACAGGTTTTGAAAGGACCCGAAACCTTTTACAACAAGAAACCGAAAGATAAAACTTTAAAAGAACCAAGAAACAACTGTGAAACAACACCAAGCACACCGAAGGAAGCACGCAAACGCTCCCACCAAAAAGAAACCAAGACCAGAACAACAGTCAATAAAAAGGGCAGCAAGATAATCATTTAATCCCACCTTTATGTGACCTTAAACTCATATCAAAAGGAGGCTTGGGAGACTTAATTTTTTTCCATTGACAGTTTTCCATCCTTCCTCCATCAACACCACATCATTCTGCAAAGACAAAGGATTTGTAGAGAAACCCGCAGCAAGAGAGGCAGGGTTGTCCTCCCCCACAAACCCGGTAGTGATAGGGACAACAACCCCCCCCCCCCCTCGAGGAAGATGGGCACCATTAACTTCAGCACTATCATTCAGGACAACAACAACATTCATCCGGGCAGGGACAACAACCCCACTGCCAGACAGAACAACAACATCAATCTTGTCCAGGACAACATCATAAACAGAACAAGAAACATCTTCCAGGACAACATCTGTAACAACAGCCTTAGAGGCATTAGAAGCGGGAAGATCATGAGATAGGCAGTCCATTCCCAATCCTTAGAAACTTTCTTAATCGAATAATGCTTGTCATCAACACTCACCCACCAAGAGGGCATTATCTTCGATTTTACCCTATCTGATAAACACCCGACAACAATATGGCTAATCTTGTGGCATTTTCTGCATCTGAACAGAGTTCCCTCATAATCAAGGGTCTGGATCCAAGAGCCCCAAGGAGAGGCAAGAGTTACCATCTCAGGGAGACCTTTAGAGACATCAACCTCTACAAGGATACGAGCGAAAGTCGGTTGAAAGATGTTAGAAGATCCCGTATCCACCATCTGAAAATCCCCAATAGCTTCGCCCACAGCCTCCAAGATAGAGTCTATCCAGAGATGCAGGGGAAGATTTGGGAGCTTCACCCATAAGGGTATTTTATTGAAAGATTCAGCAGAAGGATCAAAACCCATATGCCAAGGTTTGGCCATAAGGGGTTATAGTCCCTCCCAAGTGAAAAAACTCCGCAAAATAGTGTCCCAATCTTCTGTATTATCAAACTTAACAATAAAAAACCCCTTTCCATAGGGAATATATCAATAGAATCAAACAAAGAAGGCTCCCAAATTTTGGTTATCCAAGCGTGCAAATCTAAAAGAGAGGGCCAGAAATTCCTAAATCTAAAAATAGCAGCTAAAGAGGAAAATTCCTCTGCATGGCTAAAAATCTCATCAACTGACTCATTTTCCAGATTCACTACTAAAGGCTCACTTACAGAGACAAGTGTAACGGGTCTAGGACTACGTCTACCCCTCCCAGAAAGAGGAGAAAAGGAAGCCGCTTGAATGTCTGCTTCAAAAGCTACCACATCAGCGTAGGAAGAAGATCCAACACCAGCAGCACCAACACAGACCCCAGCCGCAGAAGGCCGTGGGAAAATTCCTCCCCCACAGGTGGCAGCGACCGAGCCAGTAGACGCAGCAGCAACAACAAATTTTGAATTTCTCTTCGAGCGAGAAGCGGCAGCGGCAGCTGCATCGATAGAAGGCATCGCTTAGTATGATTCCTATCTGCGTTCAGTTATATCTATGGTATTTGTCAGTTTTTGTTTTACACTATTGTTCTATTTGATGACATTTGTTGGGAAGAAGAGTTATGTTAGTTATGTTGTAGATTTCTTATAAGTACTGACAATCTAACTTTTGATTAACATTTTCAATACTATGTTTGTTTTGTTGATTCAAATTTAAAAAACATTTTGTTTTATAAGAATTAAATCAGATTCATAGATCTAATAGTTTAAAAATAAAAATAATTAATCTATTTGATATTTTTAAATGAAGAAAATTGACGCTTACTTCAATGGATTAGTAGTATCACTTTGAACATATAGTCTATGTGTGACTAGGAATGTAACCTTAATGGTATTGTAGAGCTCTCTTTTTTTTATGAAAAGGTGAATATGCAAATGAGATGTCATTGTCATAGTTTACCCTTTTATATATTGTCATAGTTCTACATTTGTCAAACAACTTGATGAATTGTTTGAATATAAGCAGTTGGAACATAGTGGACATGGCCTTTGATAGTGTGTAATTCTCTTAGCCTGTAAACATCAAGTTAAAATAACAATTGATGAGTATACAATTTTTCATAATGTGGTATATAATTATAGAGAAAAAAAAAAAAAGGCCATGATGTTGAGATCTTACCTTGCAATCTGAGCATGTATTTTTTCATCTTCAGCTATGTTATTGCAGCAATTCATGTAATTTCCTTTGAGTAGGGGGGCATTTTAGTTCTATGTGAAATAAGAATTTATGAATAACATGGAAAGGATTTGCAACAAATTTGTGAGTTGTTGTAGTAAAGAATGTTATTGATAATAGACTTTTCACACCTCTTTGGCATACCTATTAGTCCACTAATAGACTTTTCACACATCTCCGGCATACCTGCTCTAAGAAGTTGAGTTCGCCCTTGCCCCCTCGGACCAGGCCAAGTTCGAACTAGTCTGTGGTCCGGGTCCAGTCCGCCTGTGGGTCCGGGCAGGGTCCAGTCCACAGGACCAAGTTCGAACCACCCTATGCCCATTTCGGACCTAGGCGAATTTTGTGGAAAATGACAAATTTGCAGCGAACTTCGACGAATTTTTGCCTACGAACGGATTTTAAATCAATTGTTTTGGCATATTTTATAAAGTTTTGACATCCACAACCCTAAAAAGTATATTTGAAAGGCTTATGTTGAGTTCTCATTCTCATTTGTGGTGTGCAAATAGGTTATTTTGTCTTGAGCAAGAGGAAATAGGTGGTTGAGCAAGAATTTGGTTGTACAAGGAGTTGGAAGATTGATTTGTGGACCTTCTTCAAGTGTTTGTTCCTCATTTATGCACCTTTGCAAGCTATAATGAGTGGAAGGGGTAAGTTCTTGTTCCATTTTCTTCAAGTTTTTGTTTTTGTTTAAGCATTTTATTTTATTTTCATTTCTCTTTCATTGTCCATTATTTTCCAGAATTTTTCACTCTCTTGTTTTTATATTGAATATGTATATAAATTTCTTGCCATAGGAAAAGGAACTATAATGACATCTACCTCTTCCTCAGTAGACAATATTGAACAAAGAGTAGAACCCCTTTCTGATTATCTTTTGTGGAAGTATGTTGATATTGTAAGAGCTCTTCCAGGAGGTGGTGCATTTTGTTGGAAACGTCGAGGTTGTGATGTAGAAAGGAATAGTTCATATTTTCGTGTGGTAGGCCATTTGTGTGGATTCCCTGGAAGAGGAGTCAAGAAATGCCTTGGAAAAAAAGGTGCACCTATACCAAATGCAACAATATTACAATATATTGCAGAGCATGATGCAACAGAAGAGAGAGAAGAATGTAGTAGACAAATTACAGCCACTGGTTAAGTAAAAAAAAGCAAAGGGAATGCAACCCCCCTCTATAGATGTTGTGATAGAAAATCACCCCTTTTATACTACCTCAGCTGACCTTGATACTGAAAGTGAAGCACCCCTTACACACAAAAGAAAGGGACCACTAGAAACTACATTTCAAAATCAGAATTGAGAAATTGCCGACATTGATGTGGCAAGATCCTTGTATGCAAATGGGCTGCCTTTTAGTGTTGTTCGCTCTCCATATTGGAAGAAGATGTTGAAAAGTGTGAATGAAGCTCCAAGAGGATATAAGGGCCCCAATTATGAGAGAGTACAGACCACCTTGTTGGATCAAGAGGTCAAGGGGATTGATGATCAATTGAAGCCCATAAGGGATTCATGGATCGAGTTAGGGGCACCAATTGTTTGAGATGGGTGGAAAGATGCTAGAAATCGTCCCTTGATCAATGTCTTGGTGGTGTCCCCTAAAGGGGCAATGTTTTTGAAATGCGTGGATTATTGTGAGGGGCAAGTAAAAGATGGGTCATTTATTGCTAATATTCTCATCTCTGTCATTGAACAAGTGGGTCCTAGAAACGTTGTCCAAGTCATAAAGGACAACACAAAGAATTGTAGAGTTGTTGGTTTGTTGGTTGAAGAGCGATATCAACACATCTTTTGGACTCCTTGAGCAGTCCATTCACTCAATCTTATGTTAAAAAAGATTGAGAACAAAATTAGGTGGATCAAAGAGGTGTACGCAGAGGCCGAGGGCATCCAGATGTTCGTCACAAACCACGACATGACTCAGGAAATATTCAAAATGTTCTCACCTTTGGAGCTACTCAAGGTAAGTGAACTTGAACTCAATTTAGTAATTTAAATTTTAATATGTTGATTGTGTAATGTGTATTTTCATTTTGTTTTAAACTTTAAAGTATGTATGATGTATCTAATAGTTGTATTTTTTTTGTTCTACTAATTTATGTTCCAGGTTGCTGAGACTCGTTTCACATCAAATTTAATCATCTTGAGACAACTTGTGCAAGTGAAAGAGGCACTTTGCAATATGGTAATCAACAACAATTGGTCTATATGGAGGCAAAGCAACAGTGATAGGGCAACCAAAATAAAGCAAATGATATTGGATGACTCATGGTGGGTGTATATGCTAAATGTGGGCCTCTAACTTAGCCATACACTTCAACATAGTCATTGTTCATCAATCACATACAAGAATGAATATAGATTTATTCATCCTGCATGTCTTAATGAGTCAACATGTTGCCTCCTATCTAGACGAGGTTTTTGAATAGCTCTCATAATCTAAGAATCCAACAACCTAGACCAGTCTAAGTATGGAGGATTTAATCTAGAAATGTAAATGCAAGATTATTCTAAGAATGAAATATGCAAGATTAATTTAGAAGTAAATATGAGATTAAGCTAGAAAATGAGATTAAACTAAGAAATGAGTGTGCAATATTAATCTAAAAATGAGATTAATCTAAGAATGCTTGAAAGAAGCTAAACTAGACATGATTAATCTAGAAATGATCTTAATCTGTTGCAAATGAAAGCTAAGAATAATGAGAGTTTGAATGCATAAATGTTGAATTAAAAATGCAGCAACGATTCGATATTCTAACAATACGTTCTCCTTTTTTTATTGAGAAATAATAGAGTTCTTTTATAGGATGAGAGTCCAGTTCAGAATGGCAAGTTTCCTTTGAGAGAAAC
Organism: Thuja plicata; assembly: GCA_018584345.1. Classification (NCBI taxonomy): domain Eukaryota; kingdom Viridiplantae; phylum Streptophyta; class Pinopsida; order Cupressales; family Cupressaceae; genus Thuja; species Thuja plicata. Next base: position 586,827 of record MU225455.1, on the reverse strand, counting down.
AGTTAACACCTCGAAATCCAATTCAGATTAGCAAGTTTCCTTTGAGAGAAATAGTGAACTATTGTCTTTTTGAGTGAATGAAGCGATTAACTGATTTGTTGCACTTTTGAATCTTAGTCAACTCAAAGTTTCCATTTCTGACCTGAAGTAAAGATTTTGGAGAGCCTATTTGATTAAATAAATAAAATATGACCTCATAAATGCACTTTATCAATTATTTGAATAATTAAATTCAATTATTGAAATGAGGATATTTATTTAATAATCAAATATTATTTAATTCCTTTTTATGTATTTTAGCTAAAAGGGTGAATTTAATTTAATTAAAGTGCTAGGACTTTGTAATTAAATTAATTTGATCTTAGGGTTTATTTAGCCAATTGTAATTTATATTTAGAAATTAAATATAGTATGTGATTGATGCAGATTTAGGATTTTCAGCATTTGACACTTAAGTCAAGTAGAGTCAGTCGAAACCCAAAATTGCCTAGTACAATAGGACTTTGATGATTCAGAAGATTGATAAATGCAACAAAATTGGTTGTGGTTGCAAGATGCCAATTTTGGAGTGTTACATTTTACCCCTCTTTGAGTTGATGTGCGAGCTACGCATTGATTCAAAGAATAGTTTGATGTCTGAAGCATAGAAGAATTGATTTCAAGAATTGACGACGCAAAGATCGATTGTTGAGGGTTTCAGAGCTATATTCGGAATAGAGCTTAACTCTCCGAAGTCTAGGTTAGATTGCCAAGACGCCAGTCAAGTAGAGTTTTCGAGGGTCATCTCCAGAATGAAGCTTGACTCTCAGGAATCCGGGTTAGAATGCCCTGATACCTTAGCTGTGAGATTTCAAGAGCCATCTCCATAACGAAGCTTAACTCTTAGGGATCTGAGTTAGATTGCTCAAATACCTAATAGAATTCCACCTTTCAAAAGATTGTCCCCAAAACGAGGCTCAATCTTCAAGAGTCAGGATTAGATTGCCCCAATACCTGTCCATTTGAAAGATAGGCAGTAGAGATTTTTAGGACTGTCCCTAGAACGAAGCTTAGTCCCCCAATATCTAGGTTAGATTGCTCAGATACCAGCTAGATCGAGTTTCAGAATCATCTCCAGAATAGAGCCTGATTTTCAGGAGCCAGGGTTAGATTGCCCCAATTCCTAATAGATGAGATTTCGAGAATCATCTCCAGAACGGAGCTTGACCCTCAGTGACCTGAGTTAGATTGCTCAGATACCAAATAATGGGATTTCAAGAATCATCTCCAGTTGAAGCTTGATTCTCAGGAGTCAAGGTTAGATTGCCCTGACACCTAATAGATGACAAGATGTAAGGAACAAAGATGCCCCTAGTGATTCAATATTGTGGAATACCCATTTTTGACTATGAAGTATGAAAACTGAACATGCCCCAAGTGATGAGATACCCCTAGCAACAAGGATTTTTGAAAATCAGATCAGATTGATTAAAATAGATTCGAAGTGATTCAATGATGTAATCATCCTGCCCCCTCGGGAGCGAAATGAGAAGATGACGCATCATAATGGTGATTGAGAGCGAGAAATCGCAGATAGATATTGAATCGAAGGTTAAGAAGAACTCGGAACATATTACAGAAGAATCTGAAAGATATAGAAGCAATTTCGAGTGATTGTGAGGTCTGGTTGACCAAGTTTGACCAAGGTTGACTAGAGTTGATTGTCGAAGATTTTGAGAAAATGTTGATTAGATATGATTCTGACAAGAAAGCGACGTCAGAAAGTCAACTACACAAGCGTTCGATCGCGTCGGTCCCAAAAAATTTAAAATACGATTTTGAGCTATATAAGTGTTCAATTTCGATTTCGATTTCGATTTAGCCAAGGGTAAAATTTCCACGCAAAATGGAGCACTTTTGAAAATTAGGTCAAAACCTATATATAAGCCAAAAGTGTCTTTTTCAAATCATTTGCATCCGTTGACTTTTGGAGAGAAAAGAGCTCTGAGCGAAAATGGTGGTCCCCGTGAGTACTCACCGATTTGAGCAATCTAGGCGTCACAGTCGGTCGGTAGCATACGGGCGTACGGGCCTCCGGTAAGTGATCGATTACCTCCTTGTCAAGTCAATTTTTATCGCTTTCCATAAAAAATTTCATTGTTTTTGGACGTTTTTAGGAATTAGCCCGCGGGTCCTCACGCGAAGAACTAGGTTCTTCGCGCGAGCCCGTGGGAACGCTCGGGTGACAAAACTACGAAAAAGCAGTTCCTCTCGGATGTCGTTGGGTATCCTCGCACGGGAGGGTGCCCACGTCTCGCACGAGAAACCCTCGGAAAGGGGGTTTTCTCATGTCAGACGACGCGAAACTTCGCGCGAGCCTGAACCGTCGCGCGCAATGATGAACTTCTTCTCGCAAAATGTTGCTTCTTCGAGCGGAGAGAGAATAGCAGTTTGAAGCTAGAATGAGTCTTTGTTTCGTCCAGTAGCGTTTGCGTCAGCTTTGTAACCTTGTTTAGGGTGTCTGCTTAGCTTTATTTCTCGGTTTTTAATTGATTATCTTGAATCATAAGCCAAGTACTGATCGTGCACTATTGTTTGAATGTCTTGCAGGTTGATTTCCCAGACGTTGCTTTTAGATCACACCATCCAGCCATCGACAGGTTGATTGGGCAGTTGGATGATGCCGAAATTGCTCACATAGATGCACTAGGATTGTCACACCTCTGTGAGATACCCAATATTCGGGTGAATCGCAGATTACTTAGAGCACTAGTGGAGCGTTTCCATTCAGAGACGAACACTTTCCATCTTCCACAAGGCGAGCTCACAGTGACCTTAGAGGACATTTACAGGATACTTAGGATCCCCTTCCATGGTCCTCGGGTAGAGTATGATGTGCAGCCGCGGCCAAGTACAGCAGCGCTGCGAGAGATCTTACATGACGATATTGTCATGGGTAGAGCCATCCCATGGGAGAAGTTTATCAGAGATTACGGGCCCGGGCATCGATTGGTCGTGGTTTTGGCAGCATTCCTTAGATGCTATCTGATGCTAGATCGTGGTCAGCACGGTTTGGAGTGTGATTGGGGCAGGATGTTGCAGAGGATGCTGGGAGACCCAGTTCATTATGGATGGGGTCAGTGTATGCTGGCCCACATGTATCATGAGATGCATGAGATCGCCTATAGAGAGGCAAAGAACATGGCAACAAGAGTCTTTGTATTACAGGTGTGGTCATGGGAGCACCTTCCTATCACCTGGCCCATTTGCGACGACATGAGGCAACCACTTGAGCTATCATATATAGGTACAGGGGTTTGATTACCGAACCCGCGTTGGGTAAGATAGAGCAGTGGCGGGCACAATTAGATGATCTGGTAGTCGTAGTATGGCGACCATGGAGGACTACCGAGGCATGGGACGATGCCAGGGACCAGCTTGGTTATATGTTTTGTTCACGGCCACTGATCAGCCGTTCAATAGCAATGATCGAGAGATTCCCATTGACTCGGGTGTGGCGACAGTTCAGTCATCCACAAAACATCTCTCAAGAATACTGTTCGTATGCCCGCTTCGCCGATGAGGTGAGGAAAGGCTGGTTAGTGCGGATGGATCAGGGTCGTAGCATGATATATGCTTGAGCAGTAGTACATACACGGTGGGATTACATGGCGAGGGTGGCGGATGGCGGTATGACGACAGAGTATAGAGAGTATTTTGTCAGTCATCCATTCCCCCGGTTCACATATCCAGTAGGTATGGGAGCACCTGCACAGGTAGTTCATCTGCAGGTACCACTGCAACAACCACAACAGGGACCATTGATGGGGCCTCAACCACATACCATGCATGTTCCCATCCTTGCATGGCAGATGAGGATCGATCCCAGTGCTAGTGACAGTGGGAGTCAGGAGAGGCATACGAGACGAAGGACAGCTGAGCAGTCATCTGCGCAGGAGGAGCCGATGCAGGAGCAACCTGCACAGGATCCAGTGCCCGGGGACCCATTATCACAGACGTAGGATTCCCTACGGAGATCCAGGGAGAGAGTCTGGTAGATGCAGCGGCAGATTGGGGACCTGCACATACAGTTGGTCGTCCAAGATGCACGGCTCACGGATAGAGATCGGGAGCTGCGAGAGGTCTGAGAGCAGTTAGAGAGGTCTCAGGAGGAGACACGACATCAGACCGCTCAAGCAGCCTACTACTACGCGGCCTATGCACGGGTAATTCTTGATGGAGCAGAGCAGGTACCCAAGTTCTCAGCTTATGCCAGAGCTTCAGATGGCGCACAGGCACCACCTCATGTAGATATGCCTCCTCCTCCACCTCCTCCAGGTGATGAGGGAGAGGGCCAGAGCTAGAGTTGGCACATTGATGGATCTTTTGCCCATTGTATTACATGAAGTATCTGATGCGTTGGCATCCTTGTATCATA
>MU225455.1:558397-582328 GCA_018584345.1 Thuja plicata | reverse complement strand
TATATATATATATATAAGCTCATCTTTTGGTATCGTTGCATTTGTACTTTATGAGATGTTTCTATTTTATGAGATGTATCTTATATGATTAGATGCTTAGACGAATAGATGATTAGATGTATGAAAATGTATGCAAGAATATGTATGAAATGCACATGTATATGTTTTAATTTTATGAATATGTATGTATGCATATGATTTATCGTAATGCACTTGTGAATGGAGATATGTAAATGCAATGTATATGGTACTAACATCTCATGTAGGGTGTCAAGATGTATGACACATGCTAACCAAAAGAACTTTTGAAGATAGAGGGTGAGGCTCGAACACTTGTGCAGTCGTGATGAAACCAGGATGCTGAAGAAGAGCCCCTCATCATACAAATCCAGGAGAACACAATGAAGTGATCATCAAAACGCTGTCGTGATGCAAGTCTAGAATGAAAATGCAAGCCTACACGAGATGCAATCCCTAGGACATGGTTGTTGGACCCATTCGATAGTTTTTATCACAGAGCATTTTTGGAACATCGGAGTCGATACAATCCTTACTGGTGCCACTGTAAACATAAGGATATGAATATGACTTTCATCGGATGAGATGTGGGAAACTAACGTAAGCATCGAGGCACAAAAGCTGAGATGACCTGAACATCGTTTCCAGTTGATGTTGCAAGAGTACACCAGTATCGAGGCATTCAAAGCCAAGATAACCATGAGTGCTATCATGCGTAAACAAACAGGGCAATAACAGTCAAGGAGATAGTTCTGACCTCACCTTGGCGTACAAATAAAGAGGATCGAGGGATGTGAGGTTTTTCCACCTTAATGTAGAAGCTCTTGTCACATACACCCTGTTTATTTGATGTTGCCAGATCATCGAAGCCACACCAACAAACAACATACAAAGAGAAATTCAATCATAGCTTAGCATGTTTCAAAGTTTTCGGATGTATAGGTATAGGGGTGTTGAGAAACACCGTTGTGCTTGTGAGTGCTTTGTGTTTGATTGCTATCGATATGTTATTTACGTTTGTGATATCCAATGTGTGTTTAGAAACACAGATGCGTCCAAAGATAGTGTTAAGAAACACTGTTGATTGTTGTGTTGAGAAACACATGTTAATTTTGTCAGTAGTGAGTTGACCTTCAGAATGACAAGATTAGTGACGAAAGATGCGATCAGATTGGGGACCCGTGCCCCTAAATAACAACTAATGACTCACTTGACTCGTGTTGCTAGGACAAACTCGATTTGGTTGCCCCCAGGTTATGATTCTGGATCGGTTCAAGTCAGGAGGGTTCTTAGAGGACCCAAAGTGTCACGAAAGTGACTGAAAGCTATATACAAACTGAAGCAAAGGGTTGCCAAGACGAAGCGTGGAGTACCCCTCCAACTTCAACGGATTAATGTCGATATGTAGATATATGTTGTTGGCGAGAAATCTCATCAGTACGACAACAATAGGCAGACGCAGTGAGAACCACTGGTGACTGACGCGAGAGAGATTCTCAAGTAGAGAAATCTCAGTAATAGCTAGGCATCAGTAGGCAGACGCAGTGAGAACCACCGGTGACTGATGTGAGAGAGATTCTGAAAAGTTATAGAACAGTGCCCCCTAGACCAGGAAGGTTGCCCCTAGAGTACGACCAGTTTCAATCCATGTAAGTTGGTATCTTGAAGATAAATGAGAGCATGTTGACTCCCAGGAATCTGGGTTAGATTGCCCAGATACCTAATAGATTATCGCCTTTCAAAATATTGTCCCCAGAACGAGGCTCAATCTTCAGGGGTCAGGGTTAGATTGCCCCGAAACCTGTTCATTGAAAGATAGTCAATAGAGATTTTTTTGGTTGATGCATCAAAGTGCCTATTGCATCATAAATGCACTTTATCAATTATTTGAATAATTAAATTTAATTATTGAAATGAGGATATTTATTTAATAATCAAATATTACTTAATTCATTTGTATGTATTTTAGCTAAAAGGGTGAATTTAATTTAATTAAAGTGCTAGGACTTTGTAATTAAATTAATTCGATCATAGGGTTTATTCAGCCAATTGTAATTAATATTTAGGAATTAAATATAGTATGTGATTGATGCAGATTTAAGATTTTCTGCATTTGACACGTAAGTCAAGTAGAGTCAATTGAAACTCAGAATTGCCTAGTACAATAGGACTTTGATGATTCAGAAGATTGATAAATGCAACAAAATTGGTTGTGGTTGCAAGATGCCAATTTTGGGGTGTTACAGTGAGAACATGCAAAATATCTCATTAAGTTCACCGAGCCCATTATGAGCGTGCTTAGGTACACTGACATAGATAGGCCTTGCCTTGGAGAGATCTATGATGCCATAGACTCAATGCTTGAGAAGATCAAGCAAATTATAAATGAAAATGAGCAAGATCCTCAAGAGACCTTCAAACAATTGCAAGCAATTGTTGTAGAACGATGGAACAAAATGACCACTCCTCTACATTTTCTTGCCTATGCATTGACGCCCAAATACTATAACACCCACTATACTAATCAACCAGGAAGTCTACCACCCTATAGAGATGTAGAAGTGTCTGATGGGTACAAGGCATCTTTTGAAAGACTCTTTCCTGATGATGATAAGCGAGATATGATTACAGATGAGTTCATAGAGTTTGTGAATGCAAGAGGTCTAAGTAATGATGTTCTTTGTCATCGGTTTAGGAAGGATGCTCATAGTTGGTGGTACCTCCATGGCCAAAGATTCCAAATGTTGCAGCCCCTTGCAATTAAAGTTACATCACAAGTAAGTTTTATTTTTTTTATTTAGTTTTAAATTTACTTTATCTTCATGACTAGCAAGTAATTTTTATTTTATAAGAATAAGTTTTAAATTTATTTTAATTGTTTATTCAATTGTCTTGTCTTCATAGGTTGCTAGTTCATCTGTAGCAGAAAGAAATTGGAGCACATATTCATTGATCTACTCAGTGAAGCGCAATAGGTTGCAATAAAAAAGAGCGTAGAACTTGGTATTTGTGCATTACAACTTGCGTCTCGTCTCACACAAGAGTAAAGAATACAATGAAGGGGAGATGAAGAGGTGGGATACAAATACAAGGCTTGCAGACTTGGATGCTTCCACTTCTCGACTTGCACTTGATGAATGGAAAGATTTTGACGCCAATATTATTATTGGTGCAACTGACACCATTGGCCTTAGCTCTATTTGTGACTCAACTAATGCTAATGAAGAAGAAGAAGAAGATGATGAAGAAGAATAGAATATCAATAAATTATTAATCCATTAGTTGAACTTCAAACAATGATACTTGAACTGATGTTATGATTTAATTTTCATGTTTTGAATTTGAATCTTTGATGTTGAACTTGAAGTATATGATGGTATGATCATGATTCATGATGCTACGATTACAAGTGTTTTTGTTGTTTAAATGTTTTTATGATACTATGTGACATTCTAATCCAAACCCCTTTTCAAGATTTCGCCGTACAGACAAACCGGTCCTTCGAACTCGAACTCGCACCCGCACCCGAACCAATATCCTAGTACCTATTGCACATGAAGGTGTGCAATTGCAGCAGAAAACTTTATCAGAGGAAGTTATATACCTTCGGCAGCTTGTCCTTCGTCTCAAAGAGGATAATATGTCTATCAAAGCTGAACTCCATCAAGGAGTAGAAGACTGTCAGAAACACAAAGCAGAGCTAGAAGAGATGCAAAATGAGCTTACGTCTATAATTTCTGAAAGTAATTCTCTCAAACTTGAGATGGTAAACAAAGAAAAACTTGTTGAGAAGTTTGAAAGAGATACTGCTTAGTTGCAGGCGGAAAATTCAACATCTCAAAATAAAATGTCTGGTGCAAGTAATCAAGTCGAAGTATTGGAAAATGAATGCAAAGAGCTTAGAAACAATATAGAGGATGTTTCAGATAAGAATCTTATGCAAAAGAATTCTATCCAGAATTTACAACAGGACAATAAAAACTTGAAACAAGAACTTCAAATTGCATGCAACAAAGGAGAAGATTTACAGGTTAGTATTTCTCTTATCAATGAAGACCTTTTACAGCTACAGGATAAAAACACCAGTTTAGAAAAGCATGTATCCTCAACTGATGAGATTAAAAAGAGCCTGAAAGATGGAGCTGAGAAGTTACATAGCAAAAATGCCAACATTCAGGCTGAGGTGAACCTTTTAAGTTTTCAAATGAGAAGCTTGAGGAAGATCTTTCTTCTATTAGGGTGCTGAAAGCTGAACTTGAAGGGCAAGTTACATCTTGGAGTGTAAGAGCAATGTCATTAGAATCTGATGTTGTTGAGCTGCAAAAAAATAAATCCAGACTTGAAAGTTTATCTGAGAAGCAGGAGATGCATGTGAAAAATCTTAGAAAAGAGGTTGAGAATGCAAAAGGTCAAAATGATGAAGTGTCATCAAATCACCAAGAGACCTGGAGAAACTTGAAATCAACGTGACTAGAGTACATCAATTGCAGGAAAAGCTCTCGAAATTGGATGCCGAGAAAAATCAACTTAAAGAGCTAGTCTCAGTTAAGGTTGACATTATCAAAAAACTTGAGATACACGTGTCTTCTTTAGAAAAGGAAAATCTAAATCTCAACTCTGAGTTTTGATCTCTGACAGATCAAATGCAAAACCTCCAACTACTGGTCAATGAATTGAAAGATTTCAAAGAAAAGACATGACAAGCTATTGTAGTTGATAATGAATATTCACAGAATTTAGAACTAATGATTTGGGACCTTGAAGAATTAAATAAGAAATTGAAACTCGTGAAAACACCCCAAGAAGCTGATCATCGTGTGATATGTGAAGAGCTCAGAAAAAGTCAAAATAAGATGGAAAAGGTTAAGGAAGAACACTCACAGAAAGAACAACTTGAAGCAGAGTTGTTACTGAAAGCTGACATTTTGGGAGAAATGGTGAGAAAATTGAATGAATTAATAGAGCACAACCAAATGCTGTCTAGAACACCGGATGCTTCGGCGCGGGAGAAGAAAGATCCAATTCTATCTCTTGAAATGAAGATTCAAGATCTGCAGACAAAACTGCATACCTCGCAGAAAGAGAATGATACTAACAAACTTGAATTAGGACATCAACAGAAGTATGGAGTGCCTGAAAGTAGGCTTAGAGAAATTGAAAATGAATCCTCTGCTCAGAAGAGTTAAATGTAAGTACCACAAGTGTAGATTGAGGCTTTTAAAGAAAAAAATATCAACACCAGATGAGGAGAAGAATGCACTGAGGGTACAAATGGCAATGGTATTCAGAAGCCAAATCATGCAGAGGCAGTGGAAGAAGAAATCTTAAAATTAGAGGGCGAGAAAGATGAATTGACTGTCAAATTCTAGATATCAACGCACATGACAAGGTTCGGAAGAAACAGTTTCTATGATGCAGGAAGAGAACGACAACCTCAGGCAACAAGTGCCAATAATGCAGCAAAGCATGAAAGATAGCCAGCAGGTTATATCTCCATTGTCATCAGAAAGAGAGAATATTAAGAATGAAGATTCTTTGTAGATGGAACTACTGGAAAGGAAGACTAAACAGTGGCAACATGAATTACAGTCTAAAGATGATGCAGTTGAGGTCAGCAAGAAGCATGCCGAGGAACTTCAGATACAACTCCTCAGTTTCCAGAGAAGATGACCACATTAATAAGGGAGCATGATGTTATTAATGGAAGGTCATTAGATTTACATAAAGAACTTATATACATGCAAGAAGAAATTTAGAAACAGAGAGAAGAAAATTCCATATAAAACGTAAATCTCAATGACCTCGAAGTTTTACATTCTAGCTTGACAATTGAGAAAGAAAGGCTTGAAGCTGAGATGCTACTGAAAGCTGAGATTTTTGGATATAGGCAGAAAACATAGAATGATTTCATAGAGCACAACCAGATGCTGTCAAGAACATTGGATGCTTCAGCACAGGATCAGAAAGATCAAATTCAATTTCCGCAAGACACAATTTCGGACCATATGGATGAGAACAGAAAAGTGTCAAAGCAGATGCTACAGACTACAGACAAGTACAACATGCTTGAAATGAGATTGACAGATCTGAATGAAGAGAATGGACAGTTACATGACAACTTGGCAAGTGCGAAAGAAGTAATCCAAAATTGTGAAAAAGAGGTACACAATCTTAGAACTGAAAAGACATCACTTGAAAGTGAGCTTATTTCAGGCAGGGAACAAGTCCGTCTTCTAAAATTAAAAAGAAAATTTGAGAATGAAAATGAAGAGACAAGCACAATTCAACTAGAAGATGAAGCAGAACAACAGAAAACTTTAGCTGAGGAAGTTATCCACCTTCAACAGCTTGTCCTTTGTATCAAAGAGGATTATATGTCTATCAAAGGTGAACTTTGTCAAGGAGTGCAAGAATGTGACAAACACAAAGCACACCTAGAAGAGATGCAAAATGAGCTTATGTCAGTAAGTTCTGAAAATAATTCTCTCAAACCTGAGATAGCAAACAAAGAAAAACTTGTTGAGAAGTTTGAAAGAGATATTGCTTACTTGCAGGATGAAAATTCTACATTTAAAAATGAAATGTCTGGCGCAAGTAAACAAGTTGAAGTATTAGAAAACCAAGGCAGAGACATTTTCTTTTATATTGCCCTGTATAGAAGCAAACATTGACTAATTTTACAGAGTTTTTTCATAAGCTTGTAATCAATTGTAGTGTTCCTAGAAAAATCTTCTGTTAAATTTGACTACCCATAACAAAATAATGCCCCAAGCAAGCAAATGCGCTTTCACAGGGCATGCAGACAAATTTAGCCTACAAGTTGTCTGATAAATCTTGTTTTTCTGTAGCAGTTGTGGTCCAGGTTTCATGTCTGAATGGTGGGAATACATGAATCCAGTCTGCAAAGGATCATGGGAGTCATAGATTTGGTGAAGCTGCTGGTGGTACCACTGCTGAGTGTGCAACAGTTGTTTGTTGCTCCTGTGGTCTGCTGAATTTGGCTTTTCTGGCCTTTTTGAGGTTGCCTGTAAGTCTCTTGAAAAAGTCGTGTAAAAGGGCAAAAAGAAAGATCCATATTCGACTGTAATAAAATGTGAAGTCTTCATTAAAAGGAAGTTCTAATTGTAAAGGAGTATCTTACCAAATGTGAAGTTATAACCTCGTTGAGACATGATCTTCATTTCATTTCTTCTGCAACACCATAGCCAGTATTGTTAGTAGAAAGTTTGAGAGATCCAATTTGTTATTGTTTCTTATAGAATGAATACAAAAAAAAATTCTATGTATAGATGTGTAGTAGCAGTAAACCAATTTCAGTTGGTACCTGTTTTTAATATAGAAAGATTTGGAGCAGTAGGTGTGGTAATTTAATCTTTGATTTGAAGTCTTCAAGATTTTGCAAATACTAGTAATTTGTGTAAATTAGATATCCTGTACAGAAAAGCAGTGGACACATATTTTGAAAAAAAATGTACATATTTTCCAAATGCAAGCTATAAAGTATCGAAGTATATGATTCATAATGTATTATAATATAATTTGAAATATTTAGTAAAAGGAACGTTGAATTATAAAAACGTACCTTAGTCAGTGTTAAGCCATAATATCGTTGAGACATGAGCACATTGAAACACTATTGGTTACCTGTGAATGTAGATAATATAGCAAAGTAATTGTTTCACTTGATTGTAATAAAAATATAATTAATTGAAGTGTATGATATATATTTCATTGTAATATGATGTGAAATATTCAGTTAAACACAGATTGAATTATAGAGGAGTACCTTACTATTTGTGTACGCAAATGTTGTTTGAGACATAATCACCTTCTGTGGCATTATAATTGGACAAAGCGTATGATATACATTTGATTTGTTGTCCATTTCAAAGGACATCATTGTCAGCAGAAAGTTTTAGACAAGCAACTTGTTAGTGTCTCATATAGGATGAATAAAGCCAATAAACAATTAAGTTGCATTTTATAGAAGTGAGGCAGTAGATTAATGTTAAAGTTGGTACCTGTATAAAATTGTTGTACAGTTTGTTGTGTTTGCCTGTTAGATCAGTGAAATTGAGACACAGCCAATTGAATTGTTTTAAGAACATGTATCACATATTTCAGCTGATAGTTAAAATTTGGATATGCATTGAGTGAAATCCAATCTTCTTGGTGGGTTAAATTGCAACTATCAAATGAAAGATGTGATACATTTCTTCAATAGAATTGTTTGTTGAGTCGTTTGGCCATGTGGCACATTGGTGTCAGGTGAAACAATGTTTTGAACTAACCTAAGCGAGCAAATGCAAATCTTTGTACAGATTGATTTTGAATTAATATATTGCATAGTTTTCCCTTTACATATAGTCTAGGTAAGCAATACATTTACTATGTAGATGACATAGTGAAGACACAATGCAATAATGTGGCGATTGTAATCAGTCCAGAGTTAATTAAATAATTTTTGAATGAGAAGTAAGTTTGTTTTTTGTGGAAAATATGTAATTGTCTACATAAAAAGATATACAGTACATATTACAGATTATACCAATTTCTCAGAATGAGGAGGTAAGATTAACTGCATTTTATACATTTGATAGTATTTTACAATGACTCAATCTTCTAGGAAACAAGTATTACTGTACATATATGCTATTTTGAACAGTCAGAATTGAATTAGATGTCTTGCATGTACCTTAAAGGATTCAAGACAGGGGAGATGTAAATGAGATAGGGAGTAGTGAACAATGAGCAGTAGAAAATAGGCACTGACAGTTCCCTGAATTAAAAGGAATAGTTATTTGATGTAAATGAACCATGTAGCCTCAAAATATATGTTTGGATACTCCTTTGGGTTACAGGAAGGAGGAAACTCTTCCAATGAATGTTTCCAACAATACACATTAGCAACATGAAGAGTTTGGGTATATGAAACAATGACAACAACATGCATGGAACTTTGATACTTTGTCTGTTTAGCAATGCATTTCTTTGTACCTTATTTTTGCAGTCTTCTGCATTTTGTTTCTTATCCAAATTAGCTTAGTTAGTTATAGATTCGAGGTATAGAAGTGTCTACATCAGTTAAGACATGATTTTCCATTTTTATGCTTTGCCTTGTTTGCATAGTTTAATTTGGTGTGTTCAGTTTCAAGGATAAGTTGAAACATAGGTGTTTGGATGTGTCTAGATCAGTTATCTGGCAGTAGAACAATCAATACAGTAAGTGTGAGTGGCTAATTTGATTAACTTTCACGGTGCTATGTCAATGAACAGGAAAACCCACAGAGAATCCCCAATTTGTTCAATCAAAACATAACATCCAAATTATTGAAGACTTTCAACCTTACTCAAAATTAATGTGAGTAAAATCACTGACACCAAGAAGATACATTTGTTTTATGTATCATGTTTAGCAGTTTTAAACTTCAAACTACAGGCCGCCTAAGTGAGCATAAAAAGATTTTACATTGCAAGAAAAATTACGCTGTCATATTTTCTGCAAAATAGTATATATGGCATACATGTTTATTTCATGAGAGCTTTAACTGGAAAAGAATGATTGGTTCATGTAAAAACATTTACTCTGCATTAGGATTTCAAAATATTGAGATAACTTTGCAATTGAATTTTTATTTTTGAAAAACAGAGTCACAGAAAATATCCATCTTAATTTCAACAGTGGCCCAAGAGAGCTGCAGACTTATTTTTATAGTTAGGATTTGGTTGTAAAATTCTAGAAAGATGTTCAGCCCTCGTAAAAGAAAGTATTCTAGCAAAATGGCCTTAGGTAGTTTGAGGACATGGTCGTTGCCTTGAAATTACCTTGCATGGAAATAAACATTTGAATACAATTGCTCATGATAGAGGTGTTTCATGCGCTTTGATATTAGAAATATGTAGGAGTAGAATTTTTTTTTTGGTTGTCGTTAGCCTAATTTTGCGATTGTGTTGCTTGCTGTAGAAAAGGGACTTAGCTGCTGTTGAAAATGCATATATTGTAGTATTAGAGATACGTCATGCAGATTTATTAAACATTTAATATTAAAAAGTTGCAGGTAGTATTAGTTGAATTGAATATACGGTAATTTTGAATAATGCACATGAGGACAAAAGGTTGGGGAATCTAACCTGTGTTTCTTTTTATCTTTTTTGTGAAGGCTGTTGACCTGATAGTGTGAGTACTCTCTCCTCCTGTATTCGGCGAGCAACAAATGGGTTTGTTTGCATACGTTCATATCTCTCGAAAGTGAACTTCAGGTGTATGTAGAGGGAAGCAAGTTCTCAAACTCTTGAAATAGCTGTAAATGTGAGTCCTTGGCGGTCTACGTTGTCGATGTCAATTGTGGCACATGGTAGTGTAAGCCCCTGCGATTTGTGTATGGTCAGTGCCCATGCCATTTTGAGTGGTATTTGACGTCGAAGACCACAACTCAATGGTGTGATTGGCACAACCTTTGGGTCGTTGAGGTGCCATGGTGGGCCTGTGTAATTTTTGAATCGAACAATAACAAATAGAGGAAGTTGTGGTGGTTTCTCTTCAGCCCTATATACAATAGCTTTTACCTGTCCAAGTGCAGCATTCACAAGGCCAGTTTCAACCCATAAATTGGAGGATAGCATAACTTCTTGGCTAATACATAAAAGTATGTTTGAGTCAAGTTGTTCATCTTCTGCATTTGATAATGCAAATCCTCTAAGTTGTTCTGCTATGGATAGGGCAACTGGTATTGCTGAAGATAGCAACATTCTTTTGTTATGTAATGACACCATTTCATTTGTGGCAAAGAGATGTATGGAGGGTATGAAAATAGATCGGTGTTCAGTGGTTAATGAGGAGATGGATCATGCCATTAGGAGTTGCCAATCTGCAATTCTAGGCTGTGGATTTTGCAAATTTGAGAGAAGGTTTCAGAAGCTTACTTGAGTAGGTTTATCTCCATTTTGGCGGAATATTTTGTTCAAAGTTCAACTATTTTGAAGCTACACCATAGTGTTCCCCCATAAGATGTTGATGCATACATAGGGATGTCTTTGACTGGTGGTAGCTGGCCCAAGTCACCAAAGAGAATGACTGATCGTCCTCCGAATGGGATGTTGTTTTGCCCAGGGAATGCCTCACGGAGGCGCTTGTAATTTTTTTGCATTAGCTTGGGTCCAATGAAACTCATTTCATCTATTAGAATGTATTGAATGAAGTGCATGGTCTCTTGGAAAGTTGCTAGTGCTTGCCCTTGCATTGGTGCCATTATTTTTATTGGTATTGGAAGTGAATAATGTATTGTGGATGCTTGTATGTTGAATGTCACCACGCCTGTTGGTGCAAGAAGTAGTAGTGGTGATTGGCCACTTGCTGTTGAACTCAAGAGTGTGTATTTGATGGTTTTAATCAAGTGAGACTTTCCTATTCCTATGGTTCCTTGAACAATCATTCACAATGGAGGTAACAAATTGTTGGCATGTACATGGGGATAAAGTATGTCATGTTCTTTTTTTGGTCTACTGATAGGTTGAATTGGGAATTTCGGTGAGAATCTTGGGGTACATGTAATGTTGTGCTGTTGGAGTCTATAAATGAAGTTTCTATTACCTCATCTAGGAGGTTGACTTGACCTTCCCCCAGTCGTGATTGACATCGATGTCTCGCCGATCGAGCATGTTGAGTTCGTTGACGTGAATAGGTAGCCCTGGTTGTAGATTGGAAAGTACCTATCATTCATCATGTATGTCTTCTTCCATATGGCCATCTTCTGTAAGGGGACTTCCTGCATCATTTTCTTCAGGTGGTGGTAGATTTGTTTGGCGTACATGCCATAGATTGTACGTGCCAGAGAAGCTTATCCACTAAGCTATAACTTCTTCATTTGAGGTACGAAAATCGTGTTGAATGTTGCGGAATGGGTGGTAGAGCATCAACTCTGCCCAATAAAATGGCATGTAAGGTTTGTCGTCCTTTGTAGGAATGGTAGTGAAGCATGAAGATACTCGAATAATTGCTGGTGTGGAACATTCTTTCCACTTATTGTTCTTGCGAGAAACTCTGAAAGACCACTTTTGAGTTACTTCAATTAGTGACATTATTTCTAGGTGCAGAGGTCAGGGCATGAAAAAGTCAATATGGTTTGGGGACATGCTTGTGGATGTGGTGGAGATGGAAACACAATGAATAGTGTTTTGGTGGACATAAGGGGAAACAAAAGTCCTACTACATAGGGTGAGTGGCAGTTTAAGCAGTAGATGACATGTCTCCTGAGCACCAATGTCTCTTTCAACAAGTGTGTCAGTTAGCATTTTGTGAAAGGCATGTGGGGCTGGCTTATTAGATGGGAAAATGGTGGAGATTCTAGATAACATAGAATGGTATGTTTCAGACTTCTGCTCAGCTTTTGCAACAAATTTTGCAATATATTTGAGGGCTGCATTTATTGATAGTACAGGTTGGCAATCTACGTTGGCCCTCAAAATGGAGATAATTTATGGGTTGTGTAGGTTGAGGCGGTCATCATCCCGAGCAGGAGTGTGTTTAGGTTGCCCATTTTCTGTAGTGAAGATGTTTGATTTGTCTTGCATGGTCCAAGGGGCTTTATATCGACAAACAAGAGATGTTTGTTTCCTCCTAAGACAAGTTTGTACTGTGCATTTTGTATGTCGTTGGACTTGATTGATCAATTCAGTGTAATCAATGGAAGGGTTGCTTGCCATAATCTTTTGTGTCCATTAAGCAAGGGTCATCTGTTGGTGATTGATGGATGATTTGTTTCCTACTTTTGACGCTTCTTCGGTTCCATGCTGGGACATACCTATCGATGCATTTAATTGCATTTTGTACTGATTGGGCATTATTCCAGTCTCATTTCTCAAAGTCAGGAGGTCCGAAGCCAAATGAATTCATGGATGTGTGCAAAATCTTTGTGTTGCCAGGAAAAAGAAGTTTTTAGGGTCTCATGTAAGTGATTTTGTGTTGTAATTTGTAAACGTTATGTCTTTGTTACATGTACCAGTAGTCAGTTGCTCCAAGGACCTCTTCATGAAATGTTGTAAATCTGTGGTGCATGTATAGTGCAGAAAGGTGTGGGTTGTCAACTATATTTTTTAATCTCCATCTACTAGATACATGCTGATTTGTAGGTGCAGTAGTAGACATGATGTTGTGGAGGTCAGCCCATTTTGTGTCAGGAGCACTAAGGGTGAAGAATAGTGTTGGGCACCCAATTTGGATAACCATGTCTGAGAGCTTGCCTCTTCTTTGGTTCCAAAAAGGTCTCATTCCATGAATTTTGGACGTAAATCGTATTAACTGATCAACTAGCTTGTCATCAGGCAAGTCCTTTAGTCTTGTGCGGAGGTCACCAAATGTTGCTGGCAATGAGTCGCGAAGTTGTCTATGTACAAAAACTGATGTTGTGGACTAAATTCGATGGTGCATGATTAGATTGAGCAAGAAGTATCTGAATCATGGGTGTTGCCCAAATTTGTTGTCATGGTAGCGTAATAGGCGCAAAATATATTCATGTAGTTCTACTTCTTTGAGTAGTTGTTGTTTGAAATTGGCATTTCCTTTAGGAAAGAGGGTGGGGAATGCCATTACGAACAAGCCTTCAGTGGTATACTCATTTATTGGATATGATAAAATGGTTGGCCATTGTACATAATAATCAGGTCGGCCTCCGCCCAGTTGTAGTAAAGACCACACCTCTGCAACGTCTGTGGTGGTTGGTGCAAGGTTTGCCACAAACGATGAATGGGTTTCCATGAGGTTGTCTACTTGGTCATCTTCTATACCATCTATTTGTGGAGGCCTTCCTTTGTTGGGTTTTGTAGTTGAAGTTCTTGCATATAGAAGGTCTAATATGTCTGTAGCAGCAATGGGCAAAGATGATAAAGCTACATCATCTAACTGTACATCTTTGTAATGGTAATCATTGTTTATCTTGTACTTCAATGCTTCGTAGACACGATTTCTGCTAATGTAGAAGTTATATTGTCGATACCCAATGCTTTCTTTGTTGACAATTATTATATCCAATTCATCTATGCCCTTGCGAAGTGGGATGCAATTGTACAAATATCTTGAGGGAAACAAATAGTGTGGCCACTATATTTGAGTTGCCCCCCCTTGCATAGGTAACTTGGATTATTGGACTAACTCTTGCAATCAACATCTTCTCAATTTGAGTGAGTTTTTGCAAACAGATAGGTTGTGCCTCTGAGTTCATGTCGTTCCATTTTGAGAACCGGTGTCCATTTTTCTCAATTGCGCATCCCAAAATTAGTTTTCCCATCAAATTGCTTAGTTTTGATACCTGGGTATTTTTCCATGCAAACCAAACATGTAGACATGCTTGAGAAGCTATCTAACTTTGATCGAAACTTATTTCTAGATTTGTAATGTTGTGGAGAGAATTGTGGTGCATCTAGGATTTCATCAAGTGGGTTTATTTACTGGATTGTATGTTGTATTTGAGTTTCATATGTCGGTATGACAAAGGGGTTGTTAGATGGTGTTATTGTAGGTCTGCAAGGGTCTCTAAGTTGGTTGTGTTGATTTTCTCGTCTTCTTTTGTTGATACTTTGTTTTCTCTCATGGTACCAATTGTGTTGCATCTCATTTCGTCAAATTTGTTTGTCTTCGATTGTGTCATGTGGTACTTCCATCACAATTTTTTTTTGATTCACTGGTTTTTTTGGATATCTGCAAATGATGATCTTGTAAATAATTTTGAAAAAGAATTGAAGATTGTGTATTGAAACATGTAATTATTTGCAATGAATATTAGTTGTTGTAGTTCGAAAAGCAATTGGAAGCATAGTTTGAAACAACATGAGCAACAATTATTCAAAAACTAATAACTTGTACTATGTTGTGAAATTATAATGTGCCATGTAGTACAATAACATAAAATATCTTTTCAAATATGCATATTTAGACTTCAAATTTGCAAAAATGGAAATATGATAGGAAGCAAAAAACTATGTTATCAATTTACATAGAAAAGGAAACATTGTTTGAGAAGACATGGTGACCTCATCTACATATTATTACAAGTAACATGGTCCAAAAAATGGATTTTGTACATGACATCTCTGACTATATTTTATGACCAAAATACATTTGTCAAATGACCTTAAAGGCTATCACAACAATGCTTTGTTTTTCAAGGCCGCCAAATGTGGACGCCTTGACTCTAAGATCAAATAGAAAATGGCAATTGACCACATCGTCCAGAATTTGTTTACCACCATCAACCTCAACTAGCAATAGTTGGAAATCCTCTGCGCCAACATCCAACAAGGCCCTTCAAATGCAATAACTTTGATGAGTTCACCTGTTTGATCTTGCAAATCCATTTACAACATGTAGCTAAAATAGCAGTTCGTCACATTGGCAGACCATTTTGGGCATTCAAATGTACTAGGGAAAGTTTGTCACTTTTTTCTTGCATTTTTTGTTGTCCACCATTTGAGGACATGAGAGGTAGTAAAAGTTTTCCAAATGGAGCTTTGTGATAGAATCTTTAACACATACATTTTCTTCCTCGAAAGTTGTTCTATTCAACAAAGATGATATAGGTATAGGATGTTCAAAGTTGCGGGTAGGTAGGGGGTTGTTTGACAATGAAGTGGAAGGATGGTCAATGGCTTTGCTGGCATACCATGCTTGTAGTGTTGATATCTCCAACAAATCATGATTGAATATAATTGTTGTTGGAGATATAGTATCTAGTGCTATTCCATGCCAAGATATTATGTGAGCGGAGTTGATGAGGACAATGGGGGCTTGTTAATAGGGGCATTTCATAAATTTTCTTTCCTTCATTTTCACATTGATTTCCCCAAAGTGTGACATCGACTGTACAGTCTGACATATATATGATGTTAATTGTACATTTTCTAGTTTCGGTGCCATTTTTCTTGTGAATTGTTGATGTGTTAGAGACAGACAGAACAATCCCAATGACATCAACAAGAAAATGAATAGGCAAGCATTGTAGAGAATGTATTCTCCTAATATGGAAACTATGCATTGGGATGGTAGAATTTGCACATATGGAGAGTGTTATTGTTGATGAATTGCGGAAAACTATTTCAAAAGGGTTTGTGGAACTACTGTAGGTGGTGTTGGCGACCTTTAATAGCCCATTGGAGATGACATAAACACTACCTAATTGGATTACATTGTAGAACTCCCTCGCCACTTCATTGAAACATGTTACATGTATTCCTATTTTTGCTCTGTCTAAAAGTCAAACCCAAATACTTGGCTATCACGTCCACCTTTTTTGAATTTATGGAGTGAAGTTTTACTTAGTAGCCTACCCTCAATTGACCAATGCTTATGATACGAGGTTAATGTTTTAATAGAGGTTATTGCGGTAGGAGACAAACTTTGTTCTTCTCTAGGGCTGGCTTCTTATGCAACAAAATATATTGCCTCTTGATTTGTCTGAAGTGGACTTTCAGAGCTCTTTGATGAAAGGTAGTTGGTTACCTTCAGAAGAAGTGTTGGTGTTCCAATTGTTGCTTCAGTAATTGCTATTACTTTTAAGGTAGCAATTGAAATTGCACTGCAATAAAAGGGTGTCCAAAATTTAGTTTCAAAGTTGTACAAACAAATGACAACTTAAGAATAGTAGAATGCAATTGTCAACGTACGTGAAATTTGAAAACTTTTTGCATTTATAATCACTGACACGGATGATGAATCCTTTGTGTAAGTTGTCTTCAATAACTAGGTTGTTGAATTTTTGAGGAATAAGGCAAGGGTGCATGTGCACACCATCAAAGAGGTGTAGACGATAGGTGGCACTCGCAGAGCACTGTTGCTTTTTTAATTCTACACCTGCTACTTGTTAGGGTCTGAAATTGGCATGCCCTCAAGGATGTTGGCAATACCATCCGTAGTTAATGTCGTCATTATGTGTAAATCAAGTAAGTATCAAATATGTGCCTGGCAGTAATGTTGAAAACTTTAATGTTACTTGTATATAGATAAAATTGACATGAACAATTTGAACTAAATGTTGACTAATTATATAATTCTCCAGGAACAAAAATGTATAGGTTAAATGAGCAATAAATTTGAAGTTGTGGGTAGGGTCATACGATATGTCTCTAACTGGTTGTAACAAACAATGTGTCCAATTTCTCGTATTTGTTAATTGTGAGACATTTTGTAAAATATCAACAAATTACGAAAGCATTATTTTAGACAATTTGTTGTTACCTTAAATTCTTGTTAGAAGACACTGTTTATTGTTGTAATATTAGGATTACGATATAGTTTTTTTTTGTTAAATTACATGATGCATTTTAGGTGTAAGGAAGCCCATATTACAACACAACAAAATTGTTTCCTATTTTTTCACTTCAAAATGTGTTTCTATTTACATCATAAGTTACAATGATATACTCTATTCAAAGTTGCTATCACTTCCTATTATGAGCTCCTCTTGGTCCTCTAGGTTTGAGGATGGTAATAGTCTGTATCCTAGGGTGGGTGTGCGGTGTTCTACTGATTTGCTTCTGTCAATTTCTCCTGCAGTTTGTTGTGAAGCAGTGGTTGTGGGCTTTGGTTTAAGGTGAGATAATATGGAAGCCCTAACTGCTTCTCTGCTCGAAGCAGTCCACTTTTTTCTTTTCCTTATAATGCGTTATAATGCATTTGCCAAAGTTTCATTGTCACCAGGCATTTTAAACTCTGAATAATTGTACTTGTGAAACATCAAGTTTTTCCAAGTTTAATGTATGTTGGGTCTCGAAGTCTTTTCCTTTTTGTTGTGTGTATTCACATCCTGTGAAAACCATGTAATCTTATGGTTCACTTTACTAAGTAAATTAATAGATATAAAAGTATAGTGTCATCATTTGTCATGATTAGGGGTGGGAGATAGAGTTACCATTTACTTGAACAAATATTACTATGGCTTACCTTCTGGTACACTACATATTTGACTATGCTTCTATTTGAAGGCAACAATTGTCATTGTAACCTGCTTGAGAAAACCAATAGTAAATTATGTTGAGCAGGGGAAAGGTGTATCATGAGGGGGAAGACTATAGGAATGCTAGAGTGGAAATGAAAATGTTATAATCCACGGTAATTTCAATGTTGCCTTTGCAAATTGAAATGCATAGAATGAAGCATACAAAGTAGAATGAACAAATGAAGAAGGAAATGTTAATTACAAAGTTTCTTACTCGGTTTCAAACAAAGAGAAAAGAAAAGAATGATGTTTCAGAGAAAAGAAGACAATATTCATATTCTTTGGTGCAGGGGTTGATCTGTTTAACTCTTTCATCTTATCTGTCATTTCCTAGGCCACCCCCATGTGAGAACACATCATACTCTTGCCCCAGACCTACAACTTTCCAAGTGGTTTTATTTTTCATTTCACTATACTTGGTTGCTTTGGGTGAAGGAGGCCACAAACCATGCTTACAAGCATTTGGGGCAGACCAATTTGATGAAAGATACCCAATAGAGAGGAAGAGGAAAAGCTCATTCTTCAATTGGTGGTATTTTGGTTTATGCATTGGTTTATTTGTATCAAGGTTCCTGTGACTATGTACATTCAAGAAAATGTTGACTGCCCGATTTCGGTTTTTCTTTCCTAGCTGCAGCCATGGCTATTTCTTTCTCTCTATTCCTCTACATAACAAAGATTTCCTGACATAAAATACATTCTACCATCACTCAATTGAGAATTACAGAACATAATCCATGGCGAAACTGAAAGAGTTTGATAATCGGGTGAATAGTATGATTGATGCTCATGAACTCTCTTTAGAGGTTTCCTTGGAAAATAGCAGCTTTATGCAGGAACAAAGACTCTGAATGTATCTTTCTCGCAATACTAGATGCGATGAATTTTTTTGGAGAATATTATAAAAACCTTAAACTAACAATGAACCTGCCACTGTCATTTGCAGAGCTTAACCCTAAAAAGCCTAACATCTGCAGCAAATTTATGTCCGCATATGAAGTATTACAAATAGAATCAGAATAATACAAACCAAAAAGGCCACAAACAAGAACAAACAATAAACAAACCAAAATTATAACTGTTCTATATACCACTATTAAAATTATTGCAGATGACAGTTATTTAAATACATAATATAAAGGGAATGACAACATGAATTGAAATGGGGAGACCTATGCATGCAACTCGTACAAGTTTCTTTTCAAAATAAACTCCCTTGCTAGTCTCTTTTCCACCTTCAAACCTGTGAAAATGAATAATTTAACATTATGAGCAAAATCAGAGGAAGAAAATTTCTTAAACATGCAACTATCAGTATAAATAAACCCTACAAGTGTAATATCGGAACTGCGCACCTGTGTAAAGAATTGTATGCGCTATTGAAAACATGCAGATGAACAAATTAAGAGAAACCAAACAACCTATTTATGATTTTTTTGTTGGCGATTGGAGGCGGCGTATGAATCAAACCAAGGAGTGCCATGTGCAGGAAAATGCGGAAAATCGACAAGAGAAATTGGTGGATCTCATGGCCACATGATGCCACCACTCGCGCATAAATGGCATACTTGACGAGGAGAAAACAAGAAAAGAGGAACAGAAATGGCGATGTTAAGTATTTAAAACAAATACAACCAATTATAAACGGAAGGCAAATGGGTAATTATATGATCTTTGATTTTGTAGGAATATTTAAAGGTGAGCAGTCCCATAAAACGCAGCTTAAAAGTTTCAGCTCCTAAATTTAAAGAAAAGCTTTCTAAATTTTATTTTTTTGACAGATTTATTTGGTTATGGTGGAAATAAAATGTGCATATCTTTGACATGTGACATAATTTATTCTTAAGTTCGTGGGGCAATTTCCAGCCCCACCCCATTTTCACCCGCTCAAATTCAGATGTCTAAAAAAGTGGGGCTCATATTTTAGAGGAAAAGATTCCAAATAACCTAGAGTTGTAGCCCCCTCCATGGGACCCTTGCCTAAGAAAGAAATAGAACTATAGAATTAGAGGGAAAAATATGTAAAAATAGGAAATTTTAAAATTATTATAACTTTCAAATATAAAGTATACTAGATAGATTAATCAATACATTTAAATTATATACTAAACAATAAATGATTGCCATTTGTTTTAATAATTTAAAATATATAACGAGCTTGCAAATTCTTTAGGAATAGAGAAAGAACGCCTTTAGAAAAGCTTGCTTGGTTGAAGAAAGATTACCACTGGAGAGAAGTATCAATGGAGATCTAAACTTATGAAAAGAGTTTACAATGAAAATAATTTAGCCATTAGCCGTGTGGAAGACACAATCACCATGAAAAGTGGGGCAGGGATGATAAGTATATAATTCTTGGCATACCAAGCATCTAGTTGTGCAAAGATGTATGAAGACAAGGATTTCATTTCCATGTACGCAATCTCCCTATACTGAATCATGGAGTCTGCTGGAAAAAAATGTATTTACCCTAACCGATAGATATCCAATGGCAAAGAGAATAAAACAGTGAATAGCCTTAAAACATATAAATCACGTACAAATAGTTATTGTGAATAGAAGTTACATTTTCAGCGTTCAAACCCGAAGAAGATATGAATGAGTTTGCCCCAAAAAAAGAAAAGAGAAAACCTAGTTGATGTTGTTGTTGGCAGTGGCGCGTTTAGTCCGCTGTGTTTGGAGCCTGCGCTTGAGAATGTGGCATGGAGTGCAGTGACAAGTGGATTGGTGTTTATATCCGCTGGGCGGCTGATTACACACAATACACACACAATCAGGTTTGTGGCGAGGATGTTTCTTGGTAGGAGGAGGAGGAGGAGGGGGGGGAGGAGGAGAGTTGGTGGTGTGGGAGAGGCAGTGAATTCCTCCGGCGGGGGTGTCGTCGAGAAGGAAGAGGTGAAGAGAGGCGATGCATCCGCAGTGGATGGGCTTCTTGCAAACTTTACAACAACGCCAGCCGGCCTCCTCCAAGTGGAAGGTGTTGCAGAAAGTGTGTTGGTGGTAGAATGAGGCGCACAGGGAGCATAACTTTGCAGCGCGGCCACAGGCCAGACGCCATCCGCTCTTTCCTCCTCCTACCAGCGCTCTACCGCACTTGACGTTATAGCAGCACGCTTCTTTTTCCATGCTTCCTTCTCCAAACAACCATCTCTCTCTCTCTCACACGCTCTTCTTCCTTATATACCTCTTCATCTTTTCTTGCTTTCTTAAGAAACTCCATTTTATATTTTTACCCACGCTTTTTTTCCTATTTATATACTTTTCTATAACTAATCTCACCTTAATACGAGATCTTGCATTCTTTTTAATACAAGCACGAACTCTAGATCATCCTAATTCAATGCATGCTTTTCTTTTCTTTTTTCTAAAGAAAATAATGCTTTGCTTTTCCCCTACTTAATAAAAATAAGTTTTAAATTAATTTAATGCATGTTCCTATTTTTCGCCAACTTAATAAAAATAAGTTTTAAATTTTTAATGCACGTTCTTTTTTTTTTAAGCATTACATAATTTTAAAGATATAATTATATATATATATATATATATATATGCATGTTCTTTTTTTTTTGAAGCATTATATATATATATATATATTTGTACTAAAATTTGTGTATACTTAAGTTCATAATTTTCATGCAATTATTCATAAATGATTGTATGAATTTTTTTAGATTCAATTATGTGTAAAATTTTCTATCAAAATTTATAAAAATAAAATAAGATAATAAGAATATATATATATATATAGGCAAAGACCGAAGCCAAGAGAATTTTATTAATCATAAAGTTATATATAAATTTTTGTTCACTTCGGGCACTAGTAGGAAAGAACGGAGAAGAAAACCTCCAGTCTTGTCTAGGACTAAGTCCATATCATACAAAGAAATCCAAGGGGCATACCCCTTGTTATAGCTTAAAATCACTTTCAGGAAAAACTATTACATTCTTTCCATAATCTATTTAGAGGGCTGAAGTCTAAAAATCTATTACAGTCTTTCATTGTCTTCTCAGCCGGGTCCTTGATTTCATGTTCTTACTTACATGCATAGCCCAAATCTGCACCAAACATACTTCTTCCAAAGTGTAAACATGAAAATTTCCTTCTATAAACCTAAGAGTAAGGAAAAGAGAAAAGAGAAACTAGAATCTGGAATCATCACTAGGGAAATTGTTAAAGGAGTACATGATTCCACTATAAATCGCTATGTTAGTGAAAATAATATATTCAAAATAGGAGTACATGATTCTATATCTATCTTGAACAACATAATTAATCTATAGATTTGGGTAGAGATTTAGTAATTACCAATAACGCCTGAAGGTTGGCTCTAAAACTATTTAGCTCCATGTTAGTATATGAAATTCAAAATAAAACCCTATTTTGGGGTGATTAAGAAACCATCAATTAAAATTCGTCGAGACATCCATAAAAGCTTATGATTTGATTTAAAAACATATTATATTTACTATTTAGGTTATTCAAATTTTGTTATGTTATTCCTAATGAATTTGATAATAAACTTACTCCTTTAAAACAGACAAGTTATACCTAACATCTCAGAAAGGAGGAAAGTTCATTTTAACATGTCCCTATTTTGCAAATAAAATCCTAAGAGAAAAAGGAAACAAACCTCGAATCAATAAAGACATGATTACCCTCTATAATGCTCAAGATCCTTAATTAATACTCTATAAGAAACCAATTCTATCCTGACATGAGTAATACATATGTTTAAGTTAGATTTATTTCTAAGAGCAGTAACAAAATATAAAATTTAAGAGTAGATTAGTAGGAATCCAATCTTAAACTAATCCTAAAAGTACTGAATAAAGCTGGGTATGTACAAGATCATGGGGGGCCAAAAAGTGGCGATGTGAAAAAAATCCATTTTTCACTCGTCTAAAAGCGCATGAAAGCGCTTGTTGACTTTTTAGTAGGCCTGGGTGTCAGTACACCTGGGCAAACCTGACACCAAAGAACAAGCCTAATCGGGTACCCGATATTTTTGGGTACCCGATATTATCATGTACCCAAAAAAATCGGGTACCCGAAACCTGTGGCATAAATCAAAACCTGCAAGTTATTTTCCTCATTTCTGTTGCCCGCAGCTGCATTCAGCATTTTCATTGTGAAAACATTAAAACCCTAAATTTAACTATGTTTTTTCATTACTAATTATTTAGATAATAAAAGGATATATTTTTAATCTTGCTTTCATTGTACAACACGTCTCAATAAAATTAATTAAATTAAACATTCGATGAAACATTATAATTTTTTTAGGACTTGACAAGAAAACAGCAGCACTGTCGAGTAGGGCACTTGGAACCCTTTTGTTTATGCCAAAGCTTTCAGATTTAGGTTCTTCATTCTTTTATTTTTTTTCCAATACGAATTTCTCATCGCAGAGTGGTGTGTTTTGAGGATTGCAGGCAAAACAATTGTTGGTAGCCATGACTGCCAGTTTGAATCCATGGGCAGAAGAATTTGTTCCTCCTCCACAATACCCTCAGAATTTGCCATCGCAAAGTGGTGTGTTTTGAGGATTACAGGCAAAAAAATTGTTGGTAGCCATGACTGCCAGTTTGAATCCATGGGAAGAAGAATTTGTTCCTCCTCCACAATAGCCTCTGAATTTGTCATCGCAAAGTGGTGTGTTTTGAGGATTGCAGGCAAAACAATTGTTGGTAGCCATGACTACCAATTTGAATCCATGGTCAGAAGAATTTGTTCCTCCTCCACAATACCCTCTAAATTCCATCGCAGAGTGGTGTGTTTTGAGGATTGCAGGCAAAACAATTGTTGGTAGCCATGACTGCCAGTTTGAATCCATGGGCAGAAGAATTTGTTCCTCCTCCACAATACCCTCTGAATTTACCATCGCAGAGTGTTGTGTTTTGAGGATTGCAGGCAAAACAATTGTTGGTA